>OY992879.1:48656082-48836082 GCA_963921405.1 Cepaea hortensis
AACACTGAATACTCGTATTATGGGTGTAGAGCAAGGAGAAGACCACAAATAGCAACACGGAATACTCGTATTATGGGTGTAGAGCAAGGAGAAGACCACAAATAGCAACACGGAATACTCGTATTATGGGTGTAGAGCAAGGAGAAGACCACATACAAAACGAAGTGATGGTATCAAGAACAACCTTAGAGAAATAAATACCACCCACAAAGAGCATTAAAAAGTGAGCATAGAAGATCCTGGCATCTCATCCCAACACTTTACTGCGATAAATGGAGAAGAGAAAATGACGAGGAAGAAGAACAGAGACAAGATATTTGACTTATGATACCAGAAAGACATTTTGAAAGATTGTAATAGCTGAAATATTCTGGGCAAGACAGGCCAGGGAATGATGAGCGATAGATCTGCTGTCAGAGAGGCTATGCAAACTGTCAGCCTTTTTGTGGCGTTATCGCAGACCATTTATAAACCTTTTAGAACTTCACAAATGTCTGCAGTGTGAATAGATGTGTTGATTGTTAACGCTTACAGCGCGTCATGGTTTGAAGCAGGAGTTTCCTCTTTTAACCACAATTGTCTGTTTAAGATGAAAGTGTACTTATCTGCATGGTTTTTCAGAGCTATGAGTACGGCATAGCACTTGGTGACAATGATGCGTATATTAACGTTTCAAGTAGAACGTTCTTTACTTGATGTTGTAGTCAACCCCAGCAAGTATTAACTGTTTTATTGTTGATTGCTTTGCGGTTTACTTTTTAATCATTGACTATTTAATGATTTACTGTTTAATACTTTACTGTTTTATACTTGACTGTTTAATGGTTGACTGTTTAATGTTTAACTGTATAATTGTTGATTGTTTTAATATTTGACTGTTTAATGGTTGACTATTTAATACTTGACTGTTTAATCTATGCTTGCTTAACGTTTCACTGTTTAATGGTCGACCTAGTCTTGTAGATAGAAAATGGCTCCTAATTGTGACTACATTACCCTTTTGTTAAAAGTACTTCCTCAAGATTGAGGTCGTCTGCTAGCTGTACTCCGACCCGACACAGATAATCTGTTCCCGCCTATCTACCGTCCCCGACTGCCAGACAGGTCCAGAGGCGACCCAGTAACTCACCAACAGCCCGGAGCCAGCACCGAACGAACGTCGGAGATGCAAGTACATTCATTCTTCTATCTAGCGCTGCCGAAACAGGACTCCGAGGGAGATAGGAGCTTGAAAACAAATGAACAATGTCGGCGATAAGCAGGGCAGGGAGATGGCCAGGCCTGGGCGATGAAGCAGTTCTGGTTTTCCTTCAGGTCTGTGTGTAATATGTGTGCTGGATTAAAATAATAAAAGCCTTGCGTATCCTTTGCTTTCAACTCCATGTTGATTTTATAGGCAACATTACGTTGAGTCGTTTGCCATTGCTTTCTCAACGCGAAGTCAACCTTTAAGTCCAGCTTAATGCCCGTGTACGGGTTGAACTCCTTACCAAGCCATCAGCGCGCCGGAAGTTTAAGACCGAGTGCTCTTATCCTCTCGGTCACGTCGCTTAACAAGAGCAATAATTTAACAGGTATTGACAGGCACTCGGAGAAGGTAAAGTAGATATCAGAGGATACGCTAGACAAAAGATACATTGTATGAATTCGAAACAGTTACTTGAAATGGTAACCCGCTGTAGCATGGTGGCCACTATGCTTGTCTGCCGGCACAGTTCACTTTTAGGCGGTGATTTGTTTCCACTGATTTTTATTCCCAGGAAAAGACATACATGTACAGTGCAGACCAGATAAGGCGAACTCACCTGGGATCCAAGAAATAGTTCTTCTTATCAGAAATTCCTCTTATAAGAGTTCAAGCATATTTTACAACGTACTATACAATAATGTTCTTCATAGCAGAAATTCGGAGACCGCCTTAAGCAGTTTGGACTGCATCAACATTTCGTCACGTTTGCTTTTCCGCTTCATGTCCCGCACCTCTTTCTCTTTCCTTATCTGCGTTTCCATTCCTAGTTTTTGTGTTGAGTGACTTTTCGGAAGCAGAGATTAATATTCTTTCGGTTATCGGTTTTTATCGAATCAGCCATGTCCACACGTGGATTGGCTCCGTAGATAGCAGGTCGCATGCTTCAAGACTACCCAAAATATGACATATCTAGGCAAACTTTCTGCGTTGGGCGACACAGTGAGCTGTGGATTTCGTGTGCAGTGCTTTTATATCTGTCTGCGGTTGTTTGTATCGTGAACTGTATGTTCAGGAAAATGGCGGCCAGTCGGTTGCTGTACTAACTGGGTTTGCCTTATGCAGTACCGCGTGACTGCTGGTTTTCTAGTGACTGCCGCTTCCATCGACGATGAACTGTATTTTTTGTGGAGGACTTTTGTGTTGGCATTCTGGCAGCGGTATTATGCATAGTGTACCTGTGTGGGCTGTTAGTGTGTCAAGACTCCTGTCTGTTCCAATTTTCACATCGGGCAGTGAGGAGCATGTTGTGTGATATTCACTGGCGCAGGAACGGGGCATAATGGGGCGACCCTTGGCCGTAACGTTGGAACCGCGACTAACTAACTAACTGACTAACTAACTAACCTAACTAACTAACTAACTAACTAAAAAAAGTCTTAAAAGTCGAGAGGATTGACTTCATTGCCCCGGGTTTTATCCCATATGGCTCGGTCTCTTTCCGCAGGGCGACCTGCAGAAAGCATCGCACAAAGCACGAACTCCGTAGCTCCGGTGACGACCCCCAGGAGTCTCAGAGAAAAATTCACTCGTGAACCAAAAGACGGAGCCCGGAATCGAACCCACAACCTTCGGATAACTAACTAACTGACTGACTGACTGACTGACATTTTGTGTTTGTATTCTGATGCGCCTGGGGTAGGTGCCTGTCTTACTACAAGGAGCGTCCGCCGGATGACAGATTGTGGAGTGGCCTCTAGCTATTTTGTTTAGAGATTAGCTGTGAATATGTTGAATAAGCAGCCGTGGACCAAGACAGGCGGTGGTCACTGAGAGGAGGCGAACTAACTGATGGAGCAGCTATCTCTATAAAATACCTCAACACTCGGTGAGGTGGCCATTGAAGGTTAAGAGGCGCCATAATAACCTCTCTCAATGCTGCCTTGCTGGTTCTGCCCTTTTAGACAGAGGCTAGCGGAGTCAATCATACACAAACCGGCGGAAGGCAAGGGGAAACAATCGCTGTATTTTCCCAAGATAATTATGTTTGAAGACAAACTCGATACAGTTAACGACTTTATTGAGGTTTCCAGTGGAAGCTCTTCTTCTGGTAGTGAGCATCGTGTGCTAAAGGTGATACCCGATAGTCATCATGCGACTGTTTGCAAATTAAATGTTAAAATCATTAAATGTTGGTACATGGAATGTCAGAACACTCAGCCAGAATGGAAAGTTAGAAAATATCAAGACGGAAATGGAAATAAATAATATGAACACATTAGTGAAATGCGATGGACATGTGAGATAAAACACATTTAGATAAGTATAGAAATATTTACTCAGGAGGGAAGGACTACAAAAGGGGAGTTGGAATAAGTTCGGATCGAATGAGTGCTAGGACGGTTAAAGGATTTAAGACAATCTCAGATAGAGTCTTATTAGTGCAACTCCGTGGCAAACCTCTGGATATTAAGATAACATAAGCATATGCGCCAACAGCATACATCACAGAACAAGATTTTGTCAGGTGCACGAGATTTACAGCCATATGTTAAACATACTGTAAAACTCTGTTGCCAATGTAAACTTGGAAATAAAATTGAACCTACTCACAAAAAATATATAGCAGTGTTGGTTCTGGTATACACACATTAATGTGGTTTCTGGGGATGATGCAAAGAATACCATTAAAGGACAGAAAAACAAATGAGCAAGTCCTACAAGAAACAAATTAAAACTGTAAATTAATTAGAGGAAATAGGCACAGTCAGCCACGATATTTAAAACACATTATTAGAAGAAATAAACTGAAAAAGTTAGTCACAACTGGCAAAAGACATTGGAAAAGAGGAAGGGAAAGACAGAGATATATGTATCTGGATAGCTTAGCCAAATGGTAAAATCGAGACAAGAACAAAGAGCTTATCCAAGACTGGTGATTGTGTGAGATGGTGAACATGACCGCCCACGCCTGTCGACATGGCACATGATGATGGTGATGATACACACATTTTGAACCTTGCCGTTGCTACGGAGTTCGTGCAGTGTTGAGATTATCGTTCTGTAATCTATGGGAGACTGACACACTTATAGAGATGTCGGTGTGCTATCAAAGTGATCATTTCACACCAAAGTAAACCAATGCTTTCAGTTACGCTATTCCCCCGCTATACGACTAGTCAGATTCCGAGACGTCCAATATTTATGACCGACACTGTTTACATGCGCCGCTGATTACAATCTCTTTGATAGTTGCCCATCGATGCCAGCGTGCGAAATTGAGGTCAGGTCATCAACACAGTTTCTCGATAAACTGTGGAAAGAGAGTCCTTGATTCACGACTTGACATAATTTCTAACGACATTACTATCAGACAAATTGATATCTTTCAATCGGAGCGATAATCTATTTGAACTATGACCCAGCATTATGGACCCAGCTTTGCGGGGACACAATTCTGCAAGATCTGCAAACTTCACGTCTAGCGTCTTATCTCCCTTATTCCACTTGTTGCATTTAGCGAACTCAATTTCAACTTCAGTTTATTTTAGCGCTTCGATGTGTGTACCTGGAATTTCTATAGCCTTTAGTTGTTCTGTTGTCTAGTGTCTTCTCTTATTCATAAAACAAACTATAATATCACGTTCAGCCCTTCTGAATTGTTGTGTTTGTTGATCTCAAAACTGCTGAGTTGTCTACGCTCTAGGAAGATGTGTTGTACATCGGGTATATTATGTATATAGTGTCTCAGGAAATGTTTTGGGAAGTAAAGGCGACACGTCTGATATCAACCACCGCAATACGCTTCTGCAAAACCACATTTCTGTTGAAGTTACCGCTTTCAAATAAATTATTACCAATAGGGTAGGCAATTTCGTGACTGAAAAGAGATGCACCGTGACAATCTCGTGACTAAAGCACTGGGTAGCGATGCACTGTGACAATCTCGATACCAAAGCACTGGGTAGCGATGCACTGTGACAATCTCGTGACTAGAGCACTGGGTAGAGATGCACTGTGACAATCTCGATACCAAAGCACTGGGTAGCGATGCACTGTGACAATCTCGTGACTAGAGCACTGGGTAGAGATGCACTGTGACAATCTCGATACCAAAGCACTGGGTAGCGATGCACTGTGACAATCTCGTGACTAGAGCACTGGGTAGAGATGCACTGTGACAATCTCGATACCAAAGCACTGGGTAGCGATGCACTGTGACAATCTCGTGACTAGAGCACTGGGTAGAGATGCACCGTGACAATATCACGATTAGAGCACTGGGTGGAGATGGGAAGTAAAGGCGACACGTCTGATATCAACCACCTCAATACGCTTCTGCAAAACCACATTTCTGTTGAAGTTACCGCTTTCAAATAAATTATTACCAATAGGGTAGGCAATTTCGTGACTGAAAAGAGATGCACCGTGACAATCTCGTGACTAGAGCACTGGGTAGAGGAGCACCGTAACAATCTCGTGACTAAAGCACTGGGTAGCGATGCACTGTGACAATCTCGTAATTAGAGCACTGGGTAGAGATGCACCGTGACAATATCACGATTAGAGCACTTGGTGGAGATGCACCGTGACAGTCTCGTGACTAGAGCACTGAAAAAATGCACTGTGACAATCACGGGACTAGACCAGTAGGTAGAAATACGCTTACAATATCACGACTAGAGCACTGGGTAGAGATACGCCGTGGTAATCTTGCCTAAAGCACTGGGTAGAGATTAGAAATGATCATCTCATGACTAGTGCCCTGGATATCAGCATAGTGAGTCGGAGTTCAACATCTAGTAGCTGGAGGAACTGTGTCCATATTTACCGGTTGGGGATCCACCAAGATTATCACACTAAGATCTGTGTCCGTTGTTGGCCGACTGGGGAATCACCAAGACCATCACAATAAGATCTTTGCCTGTTGTTGACCGGCTGTGGGTCCACCAAGACCATCACATTGAGATTTGCCTGTACAGGAAAGGAGGCTGTAGCTGGCGTACAATAGCCTGGCCTAGTATATATGAAGTACGGCTCTCGACTGCATTCAGGCTTGCAAAATGGCCGCCGGACATTGTCAGATTTGTCTCGAGTATATCTGCGAAGATGAGGCTACGATGAAGTGAACTGTTCATCCACATCTTATTACTCCGCGGGCTAGTATATATAAAGCCTAAAACTTCAATCCTCTACGACAGTATCTGCAGTGAGTATCACCCACCAGACATAAGAATAATAACAAAAACTAATACATGAACTCATTCAGCATGAAGGCGGCACTCACACATGTTTCTGTTTCTTTGTCTTCTTCAGGCCCCGATACTTATTAGTTGGTATTCCTGTCGTTGAGAAAGCGCTGGCAAATTACTGAACGTAAACTTGCCAAGAAATCACAAACAGCCAAATATGTTGGAATTGATTGCGACGTCCTGTAAAGGATGCGCAACAAACTAATAACAGATATATTATAGTCTAGAAAAGATTACGTTGGAGAGAATTGTCCCGGGAAGGATAAGTAGAAGAAATCTCCAACGTAGATGAATTCAAGATAGATAGTTTACACATGACAGGATATCTGACTTATGAAAGAATTCGAACAGACTGTTTGATACACAGGAAACACCATTGGAAGGTGACAGACACTCGCAACACATTTCTAGACACGGGAGAAACCATTGGAATGTGACAGACACTAGCGACACTTGTCTAGACACGGGAGAAGCCATTGGAATGTGACAGACACTAGCGACGCTTGTCTAGACACGGGAGAAACCATTAGATGGTGACAGACACTAGCGACACTTGTCTAGACACGGGAGAAACTATTGGGATGTGACAGACACTTGCGACACGTGTCTAGACACGAGAGAAACCATTGGAATGTGACAGGCACTAGCGACACTTGTCTAGACACGGGAGAAACCATTAGATGGTGACAGACACTAGCGACACTTGTCTAGACACGGGAGAAACCATTGGAATGTGACAGACACTTGCGACACTTGTCTAGACACGGGAGAAACCATTGGAATGTGACAGGCACTAGCGACACTTGTCTAGACACGGGAGAAACCATTAGATGGTGACAGACACTAGCGACACGTTTCTAGACACGGGAAAATCACATTCATGTCCAGTTAAACACGCCTTGTATGACTGTAAAAAGTAACAAGTTTCTCCTATCTTGGACATATAATAACAGATGATGGCAGAAGTTAAACTGAAATCAACAAGAGAATATGAATGAACAAAATGCTTTCAACACCAGGAAATCAGTATTAACAGGCTCAATGCCAAACAAAAGGTCGGTTTGGAGCAGTAAGGAAGTAGTCGTGTGTCACAGTTATGACCTAAAAGTTGTTAATATGGTAGAAGACATTTTGTATTTTATATCAGATTAAAGGAGGTTGCGTAGGGACAACTACTGTGTGTAAGCCAATGGCATATACGGAAGATCGGCAAGGACGATTAATCAGCCCATGACACTTAATCACGTAAGATCTAGATATTAACAGTGTAATAAAATGAGAATTGTCAAATGTTACATATATTCAACACTACTATACGTCACGAGAGCCTGGACATTGAACAGGCAATTAGAGAGTCCAACAGAGACCATGAATATGTGGATATGTCGTATTTAATTAATTAATTAATTAATTAATTCAGTAACATGTCCTTTGCAGAACTTCGCTCCCATACCATATTTCATGAGGACAAAAACAATCATATACAGGGTTATAGAAAAACTAGGAATTAAAAGAAAGATGACAAAAGAAGTTTAAAAAAAGAGGCAAGTGAAATATATCGGCCTCCTTAAAAGACATAACACTCTTTTGAAAACCTGGAGGGCAAGGTTGAAGGCAAGCGAGTAAGAGGTAGACAACGAACCAAGTTGGTAGATAACATTAAGAGATGGACGAACATCAATGTGATAGAATATACAGTCAGGGCGAGAGACAGACAGTGTTCGAGATCCATTACAGACAACCATCATTGTGGAGACGGCACCTGATTGATTGATTCATTAATTTATAGCTGGCTTTCAAGATTTAGAAATACCACAAGAAAAAGACACTTGGGAGTCACGACCTAAGTAGGTAGATTATCAAGAACATAAAAAGCCAAAACATTCGCATTAGGGCGGACAACTTCTCACGACAAGAATGATCCTGCTGTGCCAGGTCCGCGGAGTTTACACAACACAGGCGTGACCAGATAGGCGTGCGGGGGACATGAAAAGGTTACTCCAGATTCCGACAGTGGGATAATCAGACTTGGCTGGAGCAGCTGCTCACACAGACACGTTTCCTGGGAACCAGAGACAGGCCGCTATCGGGGGGTTTATCGCAGCAGGAATTCCGTACGGCTCCAGGAGTGGACAACTTGCTATTTAACCGGTGTGGCTGGAGGTGTCTGTCGTTGATTAAGGATTTCTGTCACAACCAAGTGTTATTTTAAATTAATGACACTCAGTCATCTACGACTCTGGTGATCGTGTGAGATGGGGAAACTTAACCGTCAACGATTATCGGCATGGGACAAGATGATGATTAATAGATGACACTCTCAGTCATCATCATCATCTAATGGCTTGCCGATTGGGGTAGGCGATCAGGTTTCTTCGCATCTTACAATCTCAAACGATATGTATCAATTCGCGTGCTGACTCCCTTCCGTGCCGTGTCTAGCCAGTCGCTCTATTCGGTTTTGAGCGCAGTGTCATAGTTTCTCGTCGTACCAAGTCAAGCGTTCAAAATCAGCCGCATGGAATTTTGAAGTAGACTTCTTTGCGTAGACTTAAATTGTATGAGCATCGACAGTTCAGAAAGCAATGACAAACTTGTGTACGTAAAATTGCCCAGTAAATCAAAAACAGTCAATAATTGCTGCGGTTGATTGCAAGGTCTCGTAAAAAGACATATAATTACGATTGTAAACACAGTGGTAAACTTTATGACAACAGTATTTGAGATATAATGTGACCGAAAATTTACAAGAAATTGGAGATGAGTACGAAGCACGTATGGAAATGTTCTGAGTTCATGATTCAACTCAACTCAACAAGAACCTGCTCGGTTGAGACATCTACAAATGATCAAGTTCTGAACATTATAAATCAACAAAGAAGACTTCTGAAAGTAATACGAAAAGAAAGGATTTCCAGGCTTTTGCACACCCTAAGACATGAAGAAATACTAAACAAAGTACTTTAAGGGACGATATTGGGGAACGGAGGAAGCGACAGACCACGGGCAACATTCATCAACAGACAAGCACAGATCTGTCAATGCGGACATGCATGCAATTATAGAAATTGGCTTAAGGCAGATAACTGTGGAATGGAATGAAGTGTTCAGTAAGCTTCACAACCAGTCCAAGGACTGAACCAATTGATGAGGATTATGTCAAATAACCAACAGAAGGACACCACTCCCATATGCTGGGTTTAATATATTACTTTTTCTTCTTCTTCTTCGTTCCTCCATAGAGGGGGTTGCGTCACACCAAGTTTTTCATTTCAAAGATCAGCATGCCAAACTTCGGCATGTATTTGCGTGTTGTTTGTTTCCTCTAGACAGATTCCATCCACGGTAACGGACTCTACCTACATGTGGGTATGTCATCTTTCCTCTAGACAGATTCCATCCACGGTAATGGACTCTACCTACATGTGGTTACGTCATCTTTCTTCTAGACAGATTCCATCCACGGTAACGGACTCTACCTACATGTGGGTATGTCATCTTTCCTCTAGACAGATTCCATCCACGGTAACGGACTCTACCTACATGTGGGTATGTCATCTTTCCTCTAGACAGATTCCATCCACGGTAACGGACTCTACCTACATGTGGGTATGTCATCTTTCCTCTAGAAAGATTCCATCCACGGTAACGGACTCTACCTAGATGTGGGTATGTCATCATTCCTCTAGACAGATTCCATCCACGGTAACGGACTCTACCTACATGTGGGTATGTCATCTTTCCTCTAGACAGATTCCATCCACGGTAACGGACTCTAACTACATGTGGGTATGTCATCTTTCCTCTAGACAGATTCCATCCACGGTAACGGACTCTACCTACATGTGGGCATGCCATGTTTCCTCTAGACAGATTCCATCCACGGTAACGGACTCTACCTACATGTGGGTATGTCATCTTTCCTCTAGACAGATTCCATCCACGGTAACGGACTCTATCTACATGTGGGTATGTCATCTTTCCTCTAGACAGATTCCATCCACGGTAACGGACTCTACCTACATGTGGGTATGTCATCTTTCCTCTAGACAGATTCCATCCACGGTAACGGACTCTACCTACATGTGGGTATGTCATCTTTCCTCTAGACAGATTCCATCCACGGTAACGGACTCTACCTACATGTGGGTATGTCATCTTTCCTCTAGACAGATTCCATCCACGGTAACGGACTCTATCTACATGTGGGTATGTCATCTTTCCTCTAGACAGATTCCATCCACGGTAACGGACTCTACCTACATGTGGGTATGTCATCTTTCCTCTAGACAGATTCCATCCACGGTAACGGACTCTACCTACATGTGGGTATGTCATCTTTCCTCTAGACAGATTCCATCCACGGTAACGGACTCTACCTACATGTGGGCATGCTATCTTTCCTCTAGAGTTTAGACAGATTCCATCCACGGTAACGGACTCTACCTACATGTGGGCATGTCATCTTTCCTAACAACTTTACCACCTACCGATCTACTCTTTGCCATTTATAACTGCTGCGATATTTTAAGCGTGCATGACTGGACATCCAACTTTTCGCCCTTAACCACGTAGGCTATGTATCCGGTCGCACTACCCAAGAAATCAGTGCGTTATTAAAAATCAGTTTTCTCTTAATCATTCCCAACCGTTTGTGGGGATTCGAATCCAATACCTTCCAAGCCCTAAGCCAGCACCTTAACTTCTGAGCCATGCCATCCTACGTATATTAGGAACATTTGTAGAAGAATCATGATTAGTTGGTTGTTTCAATTCTGTTTACATAATAATACACTTGGTGCGAGGAAATGCAACATGGAGACTAAATGTCAATATAGGGCAGACCAGCTTTTACTTATTAGTCGGCAACTGATCTAGGATCGAAGCCCCGACAGGCGGACAGTTAGAGTATTGCATTGTTGATCCGGCAGTTTCTGCAGCTTGTCTTGTTCCAGGCGTATTGGTGTTACCTTTCCACTGGAGTAAACTAAGCAGGTAGCGTGAGGGATCATGTTGCATGGTCAACACATAGTCTCTACAATTTAGCTCAGGCTTTGTGCTGTGGAGAGGTATAACTCCAACCATCCTCTTAACTGTCTCGTAGGTCTGATCAGACACACTCACAACCACCATGAGTTGAGTTATCATGTCTTTTTAGAAGCACAATACAACAAACTATCGTCTGTCAAGACGGCAAGATGCCAATACATATTACACCGGTGCCGGAATTATAGCTACCACGATGAGGTCAACCTCTCTTTGTTCTTTTCACTAATTTTGTTATTGCTTCTCGGCAAGATGGCTGACTCCTCTTTCAAACACAGACGTCGGCCTATGTTTACTGGAGGGAGATAATTCGATGCTACCCGAGTGATGTACCAGTGTCACATTCGACATTTCACTTGGCAACTGAGGCCCCACGACCTTCCAGTACCAATTTACCCTATTAGAATCGAATTTGTGTCACAATTGGTGGACGCTGCATAATAATTGTCACCCCGTGGCACGTTGATGGCCTTTCTACGCCTACATGTGGACGGGTGTCTAGTTCTGGCGCAACTATAAATAATTTATATTCCCTTGGCTCTTTATTTAGAGTATGGCCTTTGTTAGATTAGTTCCTTGCATGGGGGTATTACGGGAACTACTCGGTGATCATTAGCAGCATGAGCCGTGTCGGTAAGGGTAGGTGAACGTGGTTCTCCAATTCACACGAGTCTGTGTTCTTTTAATTATTATGCCATGCAGGTACAGTAAAATCTCGGATTTCGTTGCCTTCGGTTATCGTCGGTTTCGGTTTTCGTCTATTTTCCCGCGAAATTTTGTTTTCAGTTTTTGTCCGTTGCCTCGCATTTCGTTGACGTTCCCACTTGACTTCGCTGCTAATTTTGCGAAAACAAAGGGACCCACGCGTTCTTCTGCTTCTGTTCGAAGTTACTTTTCGTTGTGTGTGCGTCACTTGCTAATAAGTTAACCCTTTACTGTTAGCTCGATCATGGGACCAAAGCAAGTTTCCAGAGCCAGTAGCCCTTCGAAGACGAAGGGCTGGAACACTAGCGAGTTGAAGAAGTAAATCATTGAAAAATACGAGAGCGGCATTAAGATTGCTGAAATCGACCGCATGTACGGGAAGTCGCCATCCACGAAAGGTTTCATTGTAGCGAAAAAGAAAGCAATAAAGGAGGCTAATGTAACGAAAGGCGTGAACGTGCTAACGAAACAGAGATCGCAAACAGTTGAAGATGACCAACAGTTGTTATTAATTGGGATAAATAAAAGAATAAACAGTTTGATAGTTTCGGAGACAATTATATGTGAACAGGCCAGACTGTTGTATGTCGATCTCATTAAGAAAATGTCTAGGACGAGTGCTAGTGTACTTGGTGATTTTAATTCCAGCAGAGGATGGTTTGAATAAATCAAGAGGCGCACTGGCATACACAGCGTTACTAGGCGCGACGCAGGTTAGCGTTCAGACAAATCTGTGGCCTAAAAATAGTATTAAACACTGTAGTTATTCTCTATAAAATGTGTTTTAGGTAAGTATTTCGAAGTGTCTAGAACGAATTAATTAGATTGACATTGATTCACATGGAAATAATTGCCTCAGTTTTCGTTGATTTCGGATTTTGCCGATTGTCTTCGGAATGATTATCGAAGAAAATCGAGGTGTTACTGTATTTATAGCTGTCCTCCTTTTGCATTCAGCC
This sequence comes from Cepaea hortensis, assembly GCA_963921405.1. NCBI lineage: Eukaryota > Metazoa > Mollusca > Gastropoda > Stylommatophora > Helicidae > Cepaea > Cepaea hortensis. The sequence goes on from OY992879.1 coordinate 48,669,231, forward strand.
ATAAAATTTGCCATTTTAAAAACTGTTTTCTGTATTATAACTCACCAGTATAACTCATCAACATCTTGTGCCATGTCGATAAGCGTGTGAGGTCATGGTTCGCCATCTGGCATGATTGCCTGAATATTTCTGGAATTCTCGAAATTATGAAATCACGAGATTTGGCATGTGCGATAAACTAGTCTGCCATTGCTGTCCTTTTGGCAGTGACCATACTGGTCAGTGACTGCGGTCATTATTTCTATAAAGAGATCCTCTTCCTATCGTGGTGAACTTGAAACCAAAACCAACAACTACCTGTCAGTTATGGTGAAGGTAGCCTTTTGCAAGATGGAAAACATACTGACCAATAAAAAGATGTCATTTGCAACGAGAAAAAGAGTGTTGAGATGCTACATAGAACCTGTACATTTGTATGCATATGAAACGTGGACAATGAGCAGTCAAGCTGAAAAACATCTAATTGCAGTGAAAATGTGGTTTGTGGAGAAAATGCAGAGAATACTACAGAAAGACAGAAAAAAAAACTAATGAGCAAGTTCTAAAGGAAACAAATGAAATCCGTAAACTGATCAGAGAAAACAGACACAGTCAAAACATTGTTCTACAGGAATCCAATGACTTTATCAGCACTGGAGGACTTGCATTGAACATAGTGGTGACCACATGGAAACATGGTACATTTCTTCTTTACTTGTTCAGCATATATATTCACACACACACTCACACACACACACTCACACACACAGACACAAAGTATTTGTTTCATTTTTAAGCCCCTTCGTAGATGGTCCTTCTTCTGGAGCCCACAAGGCAACAAAAATAGAGGGCGACCTGAATATTATGCAGGAGGACAGGGCGGGAACTACAGGAGATAGCAAAAGATGGGAGCAATGGGAGCAAAAGATTTACATGATTTGGCTAAGGGCTTATACTCCAGGGGAAGATAAGAGCAGAAAAAAAGAATTGTTTGACATCTTCAGATATTTAAACACAGGCTCCATAAACAAGCTATTTCGCGATTTCTGGCCGGTTGTATTTCTCTGCATCTCGTCAGGTGCACATTGAAGAGTTATGTATTAAATAAAGAGGATAAACCAATAATACTTCGGCTGAAATACTAAATACATAGATTATGTGGTTGTTTCGGGATTTGAAATTTAAATATTGAGCACAACCCACTACTGGCAACGCCGATCGCATTCTGGTATGAACCTAAGGCCTATCCACGTCAATATGGAAGCACTATACTAGAGTTTCGCCCTCGTTTGAGCTCGTCAGTAGTGCATATCCCAGACCGGATCCGGAAAGAGTCCCGGATCACGTGTGTGAAGCGGGTGTGTAACCACGCGGCACACACTGGACACACCAAATTATCACAACAGAACATCACAACGCTACCCATCGTAGGCTATGCTCAAGATTGCCCAATCGCCGCGACCGACGTCCGTCAATCGATGGGACCCGAACGATCAGGACTTCTCACTGGCAAGGAACACCAGGCCTTCTCGTAAACTAAATACATAGTCGTTAATAGTGTTCAAAGGTCAAGAATGTTAGCGCCACGGAAGTCTAACACTCAACAGGAAGTCCCTCTGTTTGCATAGCAATGACTGGAATCCATTGATATTATATTTATAAAACACTTCCCACAGCAATCCGTCGCGGTTCTTGTTTTTAAATTTGAGGCTGGCTAATTTGTACATGTAAGAAACCAAAGTGTTATATTTCTCCTAATTTCTTTTCTCCTCCTCCCACTCCTCCTCAACCTCCTTCTCCCCCTCCTCTACTTCATCTTTCCTCCTCCTCCTCTACTTCACCTTATTTTTTTTTTCTTTTTCAACCACCACCTCTTCCTCCTCCTGCTCGTCCTCCTCCTCCTCCTCCTCCATTCTTCTTCTATTCCTGAATTAGCGTGAGCTTGAATATACATGGAAAAAGAGAAGAAGGAAAAAAAAAACCAATGAAGCAAATGAAGGCGATAAAGAAGAATAAGAATAAGAAGAAAAAGAAGCAGGAGGAGGACGAGGGGCACGAGGGGGTGAAAGAGAAGGAGGATAAGAAGAAACGGAGAGGAGAAAGGAGAACAAACACGTTTCCGCTACACTGACAATTGCCATGTTTATCATTCCTGTTACAATTATCTGTTGTAGAAAAACACATCCTGGCTGTGTTACAAACGACCTATTTCCACTGAAGCGTTCGAACCCCTTCTGCTGGCATCACAACCAATGACACCACGTCTGCCCTACACAAACATTCCAACACACACGCGCAAGCCCCGCTAATAGGCCGCGCATTCTTCCCCTCGTTAATGAAAAAACAAAAGCGAACACGACACAAGAGGTTCTTTCTATGTCCCTAATTAAATTACGTTTCATGTTTCTGATTAAAATGTCGACCACTTTCTAGTTCTTGAAATAATTTGCGTGAAAGTCAACGCCATTCGCTGCTAAAAGACGTTCTTGCTGCAGGGCATAGCGTCTAATTGTTATTGTTTCATTTTCTTCACATCTGCTGCTCGGGCGAGCTGTCTCGTTTGATTTCATTGTTGTGCTACGTGAATGCCTGTCTGTTTCATTAGGTTTCAAAGATGGCTGTTAATTTGTGTGTTTAGTTATGTGGCTACATCTTCAGTTTATGATTAGTTTACTACCTTTTTTGAACTATTTGTTTCTCGTAAACGTTTGCGTGTAGGCCAGTTAGTGTATCCACGACCTTAGCCATTTGAATGTCAACGCATTCAGGCATGCGCTGTTATCTGCACATCCAGTTACTACCAACCTATGAATGCATTCACTCACTTACCCAAAACTACCTACCTACCTGCGTACACACCTACCTACCTACAGATCTACCCCTATTTACCTACCTACCTAGAGAGAGAGAGAGAGAGAGAGGGGGAGAAAGAGAGAGAGAGAGAGAGAGAGAGAGAGAGTATGTATGTATGTATGTATGTATGTAACGGTAAATGTTTGTTAGTGAGCTTATGTTTGTGAGTGAGTATACGTGTATGCAAAGGGGGGGGGGGTATATGTGTGTTATTGAGTGGGTGGCGTGTAACTGATGTATGTAAGCTGGCATGTATGTATTTATGCATTCGTGTGTATATGTGTCTGCCCGTCTGCCTGTCTCATAATATGGTAGTACGCATTGTTTATGTTCGTAACATTCATTTATAATGCCCCCCCCCCCCCCCCCTCCATGTGATTGTAAGAGCCACAATAGATAATTATTGTACGAAAGATGAGTGCTTGAAAAGGCCAAATGTCAGATGCGCCTGCGTGCCCAATTTGTGACCCTTTGAAAATAAAGTTCGTTCGTTCGTTCGTTCGATCGCTACCTACCCACCCACCTGCTGGCTTATCTGCTTCCGTATCTCCCTTTCGGTCTGCCTGCCTGTCTGTGTGTATGTTTATCTGGGTGTCTTCTCCGCCCGTCCGTCTATCAGCCTGTCTGTATATCTGTCTGACTGTCTGACTGCGAGCTGTCCGGATGGGCTGACCAGTGTTGCCATCTCCTTTTGACGAAAAAACACCAAAATCGACCCCAAAAAGCACCAAATATTTTTGGAAAGCACAAAAAAAAAAAAAAAACCAACAGCACCTACTGTTTTTATTACAAATATAACAAGGTAGCAAGTTATAATTTATTATTATCACTTCATATTACAATGAAGTTTATTCCAGATCCGCCAAATCCCAATCAGAACTACTCTCGATCCAAAAAAAAAACACAAAAAAAACACACTAAACTGCAATAATATGTTTCGGGAAAGCACTAAAACAAGCCCTGGCGGTATTCATTCAAAATGTTATAAAGTAGCACATTATAATTTATTATTATCACTGCCGGCTTCCTGGTCTAGAGGTTAGCGACTTTTCTCCGTAATCTCGTATACTCTCGTAAGTAACGAGACGACGGTGAGAATCAGCAGTGGTTCGAATAAAGTTGGTAACTTACGGGGTATGTGAGCCGGCCGCTCAGAAAGCAATGGCAAACTACTGAGCGTAATCTTGCCAAGAAATCAACAATCAGCTGAAAGATGCTGATGTTGAGAGCTATGTCCTGTAAAGGATATGCAAAAATTTTTAATTTTAATTATCCCTGAATATTAGAATGAAGTTTATTCCAGATCTGCCAAATCCCAGCCAGACAACTCCTCTTCAGTTTCTGTAGCTATTTCCTGCTGTATTTGCTCCTGTGATGATGAGGATGATGATGATGATTGAAAGAAACATGTATATGCCTCCTGTGATCCAGTTTTTCGTAGAATGTCCTTGGGTAGTTTATAATCATTACAGCATTTGCCATATATTTTCATTCCATATCTAATAGTGAAAACAGCTGTCAAACTCTTGATGCTCAGTCTGTTCCGCAATTTTGATTTTATAACTCCCATCTGACTAAAAATACGCTCCACGCCCGCATTAGAATGAGGTAGAATGAGTACTGTTAAAGCTAAATCTATAAGATCTTGGAAAGGATGTTCACCGGTGGTATCCCTGTATGAGGCTGTGTGTCTGTCTGTCTGTCTGTCTGTCTAGCTGCCTGCCTGCCTGCCTGCCCGTCTACTTAACTACTATCTTGGTTGCTTGCCTACCTACCTACCTACCTACCTACCTACCTACCTACCTACCTACCTACCTACCTACCTAAATACCTACTAAACTACCTGCCTACCTACCTACCTACCTACCTACCTAAACACCTACCAAACTACCTGCCTACCTGCCTACCTACCAACCCACCTACCTAAACACCTACCAAACTACCTGCCTACCTACCTACCTAATCACCTACCAAACTACCTGCCTACCTGCCTACCTACCTACCTACCTACCTATCTACCTACATAAACACCTACCAAACTACCTGCCTCCCTACCTACCTATCTACCAGCTTGCCTGCCCACCTACCTACCTACCTACCTACCTACATAATCACCTACCAAACTACCTGCCTGCCTCCCTACCTACCTATCTACCAGCTTGCGTGCCCACCTACCTACCCACCTGTTTGCCAGCCTACCTGTCTACCTGCCTACCTACCTACCTACCTACCTACCTGCCTGCCTGCTTACCTACCTACCTACCTACCTACCTACCTACCAATCTACCAAACTACCTTCCTACTTACCTACCTATCTGCCTGTCTGGTGTCTGACGAGCAACACAAGAAGAAAACATTACATAATTTTAATGTAAAAGGTTAATCTATATGAGTGTTGTCTCCCCCTGGTGCAAACCGTATATTTTATTCTGTCCATTAAATAGTGTTAGCATTGGCTGTATGGTTGTGGTGTCCGACTTAGGTTCATCAGTGTAGGTCTGGGGCAGGAACAATTTTAAAATAAATCAATGGTTTCTAATCATGTCACGCATCTGCGTGATCTCTTGGGTAGGAAGCTTGGATACATAGCTCAATCATACAGGATGTTTGTAAAGTCTCACTACACTTTGTATGTAGAACAATCTTGAAAAATTAAGTACGTCATTTAAAAAAATGTGCTAACAATTATTAAATTAGTTACAAAAGTCACTGATTTCTAACCGTAATGGGATGTGGAGGTTGTTTATCGGGAAATTTTGCTAAAAATCTTTGAACAACCGTGCCTGCGTATCGACCGCCATTTCGAAACACTTGTTCAACAAAATAAACTCTTTCTTACGTTGATAACACCATTCTGTTTGGAGTGCAAAGAATTGCTCCAGCAGACGACAACCATTCGCTGCATATTGCTTCACGATGGACGTCATGTACTCCGTTTTTCAAAATTGTTCTGCATACAAAGTGTAGTGAGACTTTACAAACACAATGTATAATGGCTACAAACTGCACGCTGCGGGATTTACAAAGGAGGAGATCAGAACACTTATGGACTGAATGGTTCAATGTGCAATGAGGATGATCTGTCGACTAACTAACATATAAGTTCAATGTGCAATGAGGATGATCTGTCGACTAACTAACATATAAGTTCAATGTGCAATGAGGATGATCTGTCGACTAACTAACATATAAGGACTTAACAATATATTTTTCGTTTGCACGTTATATAAGTAGGTAATTCAAGGGCAGTTGGAGATGATATATAATGTAGGCAGTAGGACCATTACCTTGGCACAATTGCTAGGAGGGAAAACTTACCAACCAGTTACCTTGGATGGAAACTGTCTAGAGGAGGAACGTAAGGGCATGCTGAATTCGGATACTCGGATCTCGGAAGTATGACCCTCTGCCTTCGATAGAGAACCGAAGAAAAGGAATAAAAAGGAAATACCGCCGTTGTTATATTCTACGTCATCAATCATTCACGTTCACACACTCACGACATATAAGCGCACGCAATCACATCACAAACGCTCACACATCATGTTAACACTCAAACGCATACACGTCACACACGCTCACACATTCACGTCACACACGCTCACACATACAAGTCACACACGCTCACACTTTCAGGTCACGCACGCTCACACATACAAGTCACACACGCTCACACTTTCAGGTCACACACACTCACACATTAACGTTATGCACGCATTGACGTCATACACGCTCACACATTCACGTCACTCACACTCACACACTCACGTTATGCAGGCATTGAATTCACACAAACTCACGAATTCACGTTACACACGCTCACACACTGACGTTACACACGCTCACCCATTCACGTCACAATCGCTCACAAATTAACGTTATACGCTTACGTCACACACGCTCTCACACACACACGTCACACACGTTCATACACTCACGTCACACACGCTCACACACTCACACATTCACATCACACACACTCACACATTCACGTCACACACTCACACATTCACGTCACACACGCTCACACATTCACGTCACACACGCTCACCCATTCACGTCACATCCGCTCACAAATTAACGTTATACGCTTACGTCACACACGCTCTCACACACACACGTCACACACGTTCATACACTCACGTCACAGACGCTCACACACTCACACATTCACATCACACACACTCACACATTCACGTCACACACACTCACACATTCACGTCACACACGCTCACACATTCACGCCACATCTTCAACCACACGTATGATGATCCCTCATGTTGTCTAGTCGGCATCTGTGGCTTAGTCTTTAATGACCCAGGTTCGCATCTCCCCGACACTTCGAGTCACGGGGGTTCACTATCAGCCGCGGGCTGTATGGAATCCGATGGCTTTGAGCTGGCGGCTAAAAACATAAAAACAATGTCAAAATACTTAACGTAAAATTGTCACAATGATGACGCAATGAAAGAAATTAAAAGACCAATATCCATTGCTATTCAGAAACTAAAACAACTGAACAAATTATGGCGTGGGGCAGATAGGACTACAAAAAATTGGATTTTTAAGAGCATGCATCTTTCCAATTGCCAATATAATCCTGTCAGACCTGGACACTTACTAAACAAGCTGAATAGCGCATAAATGTCTTTTAATATAAATGGTATAGACGGGTTCTAAGAATAGCTTAGATACAGAAAAGAACAAATGAATCCAGACAAGATGTGAATATTGAAGAAGGTTGTCTACTAAAGACGATTTTAGAAAAAAAGAAAGAAATATTTTGATCACTTGAAACGTCATGAATGTTTTGAGAGAAAAATCATGGAGGAGTATATATGCGGGAAGAGAGGAAGTGGAAGGCCAAAGAGAAGATGGGTGCAGGATGTGGCAGAGATCTCCAGATGGGTGTATCGGACGCGGGCCATCCTGCTTTTGACCGAGAAGTTTTCGAGAATGTTGTTACGGGAGCGAAGTTCTGCAAAGGACATGCTAGTGAATGAATGAATGAATGAATGAATGAATGAATGAATGAATGAATGAAAATTGCGTAGTAAATCACAAACAGCCAAAAATGCTGGGGCTGATTGCGAAGTCCTGGAAAGGACATGCAGCTAACTCCCCCTGTCTCCTCTTTCCTAGATAATGATACTTCCCGTCCGCCTAACTGGTCAAACAAAAACCTGCAAGTTATGCCTCTCACTTAACATCTCTCACACTCCTCACTTAATGCCAGAGCTCCGATGCTTGCATGGATCTGTTGACAGGTGTCACTAGGTTTATTACTGTCACGTTCCAGTGAACAGAGGCCAGGGCCCACCCCTCCCCTCCTAGAGGTGACCCGACCGGTGTGTGCAAACATACCCCTGCCATGTCTGGGTAGGTACATGTTAGCTGTATCGACCAGCTGGCTTATGTACACGTATTTTCATGGTAAGACACTCCGACAATATTTGATGGATTTCATTATCAGATCGGCGTAATTCAGACTGTATTAACTCTCTCTTTACCGAAGAGTTGATACGTAGAGTTTTCTGTTACAGACGGTTGTTACAAAACGCTTTCTCCACAGACAGTTAGTTAGTTAGTTAGTTAGTCGAGGTTCCAACTTCACGGCAACGGGTCGTCCCCATTATGCTCCATTCCTGTGCCAGTGTATATCACACAAAATGCTCCCCACTGTCCAATGTGAAAAGTGGAACAAACAGGTGCCTCGGAAATCCAACAGCTCGCACAGGTACACTGTGCATAATGCGGCCGCCAGAATGCCAACACAAAAGTCCTCCACGAAAACCACAGTTCATCGTCGATGGAATCGGCAGTCACAAGAAAGACCTCATTGACCCTAGTTTTCTCACATGGCTCTGTCTCTGTCCACAGGGCGACTCGCCGAAAGTGTCGCACGACGGTGACGAACACCGTAGCTCCAGCGCCGACTCCGAGGAGTCTCCTGAAAAATGCACTCGTGAACCGAAAAGGCAAATCAGTCAATTCAGCAACAGCCGGTAGCCATTGTTCCGAACATGCAGATCACTGTACAAACAAAAGCGGACATGTAGAAGCATTCCACATGAATATTACAGCTCACAGAGTCGCGCCACACACTTACTCAGTAGCAGGGCGACGGAACCATATACTACCAGTCCAACATGAGCAAAATGCGAAATGCAAACCGCAGCCACAAAGATAAATACTCCAGAGGCCGTAGCGGTTCAATGCCTAACCGCCATGCTGGGGACAGTTGTTACATAACTCTTTCTTCATAAGAAAGTTTTTACATAACTCGTTCTTCCCAAGGAAGATGTTACATAACTCTTGATTCACAAGACAGTTGTTATTGTTACATAATTCTATTTACACAAGAGAATTGTTACATTACCCTTTCATCACAAGAGTCGTTACATATCACTTTCGTCACAAGACAGATGCTATATAGCTCTTTCCTCACAAACAATTGTTACATAACTCTTTCTTCACAAGACAGTTGTTATAACACGCTTTCTTCACAAGTCATTTGTTACATAATTCTTTATGTCCTGGACAGTTGCTTAATGTTTGCTGTACTAGATAGTTGCAACAAAACTCTATCTTCTCAAGGCAGTTGTTACATAACTCTTTATGATGTTCCAGACAGTTGTTACCTAACTCACCTAACTCTTCATGAGGCAGTTGCTTCTTAACTATCTTCACAATCCAGTTGCTATATAACTCTCTGTTGCTTCATAATTATTTATGTATTAGACAGTTGCTACATAGATTTCTGCTTGGGTCCCAGACAGTTGCTACATAACTTTTCTGTGCCAAACAGTTGCTGCACAACTTTTCTTTCCTAGACAGTTGCTGCACAACTTTTCTGTCCCAGACAGTTGCTACATAACGTTTCTGTCACAGACAGTCTCAAAAGCTCCACAACAACTAATAATTACGAGGAAGGAACACGGCAACGGAGACGAATGGAGGCGATAGAGGCCGTGGCGGGGGATGAATCTGGCTCCACACGACCACACGTGCTAAGGGGCAAGCACAGGCTGCACGGACTCTCCTCACCGAGGTAGGGAAGGCTTGAGAGTGGACATAGTAACTGCGAAGGGACAAGCAAAACAACAGGGACAACGAATGTGACCGAACGTCTCCACGGCAGAGGTAAGACGCCCGGAGTCATGACCCGGACGGGACATCCCACAGAGAGTATCAAGCGTATAATGTTCCGAAATACTTGGGGAAGGGGGTACACTTCTGACGACCGGAAGTCCCCTGCTGTGTTTGCTCCGCGGCGGAGTGTTTATGACTGTGTATTACGTACAACACAATGAAAGCAACCAATCGTGTCTCTTCTTGAAATTTTGGTACTATACTCTATACTGGACTCTGCACGACTGTCCCATGCGTTTGTTGTGTTTTGATTTCGACTTAAGCTATATGGTGCTATTTCTGTGGCCTTGTACGAATTATGTTCATAGTTGTAGGTCATCATCATCATTACCATCACAATGTGCCATGCCGATAAGGTGGGCGGTCATGTTTCAACATCGCCTACTATCACCAGAGCCTTGGATCATGTCGGCCTTCTTGTTCCGATTATGAGATCTGGCCAAGCCATCCAGGCATTGACCTCATTGTCTTCAGATTTCTCTTTTTCCATTAATTTTGCAAGTTGTCACCAATTTTCAAGTCCACTTCTTCTCATAATAAGACATACGTTTGTTGAGAAGGTGAAAGATAGACCTTCTAATGACGAACGAAAGAGCGAACCCTTTTCAAGGAGTCACAAATTGCGTACACAGAGCTGTATTACATTTGTCCCGTCCAATCAATCATCTTCCCTACATTAATTATCTTTTGGGCATGTTACATTAAGAAAGGGAACCCAAAAAAAGAAAACAGTGTCAATGAATATCGCAACCATAAACAATGCATATTACCGTATTATGAGACAGGCAAGCAGCCAGACACACATACACACGCACATGCATAAACACATACATACACTCCATGTTTAGATGTATGTGGGTGGTGTGTGTCGAAGTAAACTTGTTCTCGCAGAGAGCCGCTGTCATCATTTCAAAGAAACAGTTTCGATTCCAGGTGTTGACCACAATAAAAAAGGCTGTTTTAAGTTCTGCAGTTTGCCATTGCTTTCTGAACTAGAAGACAACGTTGAAGTCCAATTCACTGACGTGTAGAAAACTTTGCCGTCAGCGCACAGGAAGGCTAATCGCGAGCGCAATATACCCCTCGGCCACGCTGACCTCTGTAGCAACAATAGCTTTCCTATATTTATATTGTCTAATGTGTACTCTCCTCTCTATTTCTATGAGTGCCGACCAGTACCCGTGGATGTTTTTCTCGTGCCATTTCAGTGTACTCTAGGGTTCCATCAAGAAAACAGCGGTTGTTTCCCTTGTGTCATATTGGCTACCTTGACACCGTGTCTTGGGGAATTCCCGGTTTCCCAGAAAATAAGACCTGCCCCTAAAATAAGCCTTAGATAAGATCGTCAGCTTGAATTGCTTGCTTGCTTGTGTTCGTTGGCTTGAGCTCCAACGCGAAGTCCTGTATGTCGGATGAAGGCATCCTGTTGTCCAATATCAGTGTGATGTCATACAGGACCTGAGGTTTGCCTGAGTATCCGTTGTCCCATGTCTGGCTTATTGGTGTGCAGACTGGTGGTTCCTCGCCGTACAGGCAGACACTCTCCGACTTCGGAGGAATCGGCGATCCTACTGACTTTAGCCAGGACCCTGAAGGGACCTGTTGCCCAGGACGCTCGACGAGGACGCGTCAATAGGTCTTGGCCAGTATATAACCCGGCCCTTGTGCCTTGGAAACACCTCTGCGTCCCGTCAGCTTGAATGAAAGACTTGTTGCCGAATGGCCAGTCGGAGTATAGACGACACTGGTGCGCACATGATATTGAACGGTTGTTGTTCATAATGCAATACGTCACTCACGTAAAATAAAGTTACCAATGCACTACGAGCCGGCTACGTGGACAAGAAATGCTCATTTAAGGAAAGCTTTATTGCTGGACATGAGAGACTGGGACCAATGGTTCCACAGGAAATGGAGTCGCAAGAAATCCAAACCTGAATTCGGGATTTTTAGAGTTCTGAGGATGTTCCATAAGAAGAAGACATAACTGTTTATTTGATTACATGTAGAATTTTGTACATAAATAAATGTAGATTTTTTGTATCTGATGAAAAAAAAAAAAAAAGACATCTCCTGAAAATAAGCCCTAAAGCATTTTAAAATTAATATAAGACCCGGTCTTAATTTCGGGGAAACACGGTATGGAGACTAAGGGACCAATGTCTGGCACTCGGATCTCCCACACAATAGGCAAGAAGGTCAATAAGCGGTTGCACAACTTGATATGTTTTATTAGGTATTTGTTATGTCATTGTCCACTTCGCACCTCTCTTCCTCCTCCCCCCTCCTCCTCCTCCTCTCTTCTTCTTCTTGCACAGAAGGAAGAGTATTGACAGGATGAAGGGGGAGGGGTAAGAGAAAGACGAGGAGAAAACAACGAAGAAGCGGCATCAGCAGTAGGATAAAATGGTGGTGGTAGTAGTGGAGGAGGATGAGGATGAGGAGGAGTAGAAGAAGAAGAAGAAGAAGAAGAAGAAGAAGAAGAAGAAGAAGAAGAAGAAGAAGAAGAGGAAGAAGCTGATGATGATTATGGCAAACAAGAAACAGCAGCGGTGGACAAACGATGAGATTTCAATAGAGGATGCAGATACAACGGCCGAGGTATTTGAACACCGTCCTCATTTCCCATTACTCAGCAATGAAGTAAACTTAAGGACCCTTTAGCACGCCTCTAGGTGCATTGGACATGTGGTGCTAGATGCATAATTTCATAGACCAATCGACACCAAGTTGCTGATGTGGTCGACATGACGTTGCCGCCTTTACTTCCCAAAATATTCACTGATACCACTTGAGGTTGGGTTGACCTGGCAGCCGAGGTCAGTTTTAAAATTCGAATCCCCCATTTGGGGATCGTCCCGATGAGCACCTCGCCGGTAGGCTAGCGTTCAACCACTACACCACCGCGGATAACTTAGATGTGGTACATGTGGCTGTTCCGTTTGCCATGGCATTGCTCATACGTACAATGTATTGTGCTGGAGGTCCCGGGTTCAGGCCCCGGTGAGGACTGGGATTTATTTAAAAAATCCACCTTGACTTCCAGTAATAAAATTTCCCCTGGTCTCTGGGTAGTGAGATCGGACGCCCGTGTTTATTGTTGCACACGTAAAAAATCCCTTGGCAGTTGGAAATCGAAAAAGAGTAGCTTAACGGCGCTGCCCGGGCAAAATTTCGAGTTAAAAATCTACCCAAAGTATTTCAGGATCCTCGCCGATGCAACGGAGTTCGTGCATTGAGCTGAGTTTCTCCAGACTCAGGTTTGAGTTAGGAGGAAAACGGAGCACTTATGGGTTAAACCGTGTGCCGTGATGTTGATCCAACGACTAAACTAAAAAAAAAACTGAAAACAATGTATTATTATTATTTGTTTACGTTTGCTCACTCTGAACTCAAGCGTAGTCAAATCCACTCCAATCCAATAAGATTTTTGAAAAAATAAAAGATGTTTCGGTCTCGTTCAACCGTCGATACTCTTGATTGGTTATAATTGGGGCCCTTATCGTGTTGTCTATTTCTGCTTGCGTAGATAGAGTTGCGTATTTTAGCTTCCTAGATGTCCATACTCGTGCTAATACTTCTAGTGCACTGGACTGATTTGTGTTCCTCGCCATCAGGCGAACTAACTCCGGCTTCTGAGCTACTTGTAATTGACATCACCAAGTCAAGAAGGAGAAGTCAACATTGCAGTCCAACTGAAAGGTAGCACCAATATTCCTGGAACAAGGCAAGCTGCAGAAGTTGCCGGATCATCAAAGCTATGCTCTATTTGTCCGCCTATCAGAACTTCCATCCTAGACCAGTCCCGCCATGACATTTAGTCTTTAGGTTTTATTTACTTGCACTATGGTAAGGCTTGTTCCCTCCCAGTTGCACCCCTCCGCCCGAAGCCGTTGGCACAATGTGGGGTATCGGGTTTGGTGAACGTCGCAGAATATTCGGCGCTAACACAAAGCAGGTATAGTCTGTCCAGAAATGAATGCCTTCATTCACGTTCAATTATTTTGAAAACTGTTGCATCGTGATGCAATTTTTCCTGCCGTCTTATATTTACCCCCACCCAAGGAATATGTCTTTGATAGGTCCAAAAGCAACTTAAATCATGGAAAGCGGTGACATTTTTTTTAATGTTTTGGTGAAAAACTAGTGATTTCTCGCTAACAAACTTGTTTTACAGTAATGCCCCGTTCCACTACGCGAGGCTCTTGTCATAAGGCTAATCCAATGTCCCACTAGAAAATTAACTATTCAATGCTAATGTTTCCGTGTGAAGACGTAATACATTTAATAATGTGCACTTCATCTCTGACCCATAAATTATATACCGCATATAAACAAACTTTGAAATCTGCTGTACAATCTTCAGAACAAACTTTTGTTGTTGTTGGGTGGACATAATGATAAGGTTATATACTAAATTTTATCATTTTCCGTCAGTTGGTTACTGAGATATGGAATTTTATATTTGGGCAGACAAAAGTAAACAGACTATAGTACCGTCTGCATACCGTTTTACATTACAGGTTCGTATTGTCCAGCTACTCAATTTCATACTCGAAGAAATTAACAGATGTGTGTGCTAAACACAAGCGTAGGTTTGGGTCAACTAAAAATGGATGGCGGAAAATGGGAATTATGGGATTGTCACAGTTATGACTTAAACGTTGTTAATATGGTAGAAGATTTGTTATATTATACATCAAATTAAAGGGGGTTGCACAAGGAAAACTACTGTATATAAGACCATGGCAGATACGGGAGTCGCTTAAGGCGATTAATAATTCCCGTGGCATATAAACAGTTAACGAAAAAGGAAACAAACTAACAAATGATTGAATGATTGATTGAATGAATGCTTCAGCAAACGTAGGGACATAGTATGAATGAACGAACACGTCACTCAACAGATTCATGAATCAATCGATGCATAAAGTAACCCAATTTAATTACATTGCTAAACTATTCTCATGAAAGAGAAACACAGACAACTCAATGTAAAGAAATGAATAACCACAGAAACACAAGAAGAACAAAACATATTACACATACTATCCAAGGGAAAAGAAATCAATTTGTTGCAAAGAGCAAATGTCAAAAGGTCAAACAGTCATCGCAGCTGAGAACTAAGTAGAGAAGTATATTACAGTAAGGCTTCAACTTGTTTGTTAAGATTGGAGATTGTTGGGTTGTTTAATAAAATTGTAGTACAACAGTGGTTGGTGTGCAATTTTACTGCCTAGCTATTGGATTCGAGTCTGTTGTCATTATCATCAGTGTCATTATATTGGGCGGTTATATTTCGTAATTTCACACGATCACCAGTCATGGATCAGTTCTGTGTTTTTGTCTCGTTTATGCCACGTGGCCAAGCCATCCAGGTATTTACTTCTCTGCCTTCCCCTGGTTCTTTTCCCCTCAGTCTTGCCAGCTGTCACCAAGTTCTCCAATTTATTTCTTCTCATAACGTGTCCAAAGCAATTATGACTGTCTACGTCTAATTTCTTTAATCAGTTTACGTTTCATTTGTTTCTTGTCCTGTCAAATATGGCTGACAGGCCGGTGATACGTTAAGGTCTGTGTGTGATTTTATTTCTAGAGATGGTTTTCTTATGCGTATCTCCTCATTTTTGACATTATCATTTGATTTGGTCAACAAGATACTGGCCTGGCTGTTTGGTTCGGAAATAAAATGCTGATAAAATGTGAAATACTTCAATTTTCAATAGTAAACATTCTGTTGTTATGTTAAGGTCAAGGAGAGTCTGCCAGAGTCGCATGAAGAAATTCAAAAGTACTAAATAGCATATGCATGTTTTCGGGATACACGAGCTTTGATTCAAAGTACAGAAGAACAGAATCGTAAAGGCAACTATTTCAGTCATGTGCCTCTTTGTTAAATATTTTGGATTGTTCATACCAACGGTTCTTGTAAATACGTCATTAAGTATAATTAACTTTTCTTCTGGGGTACTCTCAAACGCAGTGACTAAAGCTGTTGTACACTGACGGTGGCGCCATCATTTTGGTTGTATCTATAAATAACAGACCGGAGGAACAGCATTATGTGCTCGTGTGTCGAGTAAGACCATAGTCTACTCTTGCAAAGGATAGGTGCTGAAGACGGAGACAGCCAGCCAGGAGGCGCACCACAGAAATCAGGCTGCCACGCAATAACGCCGTGAATTATGTCGACAACTGCTACATGTTATGGTGCTCGCCCTGCTCTGGTCCCACAGACAGGTGCAGTGCCGGGCCTTATGCCTCGTAAGGGTCTAACCACAAATAAGGGAGGTCCTTCTCAGATGTCCAGTGGAGCCAGAGGGCCTGACAATAGACCGTCTGGCCGTACCAAACAAAGACTTAAAATAATGCACTGGAATGCAGAGGGTATCACCAAAAAAAAAGAATAGAACTAGAAAACATCTTGGCCAATGAAAATGTAAGTGTATGTTGCTTGCAAGAAACTCACCTGAACGAAAATATAGCCTTCAATATCAGAGGCTACCAGTGTTACCGATCTGACCGAAAGGACAGGCGAAAGGGTGGGATACTGACTCTTGTCAAAAACAACATTCCTGCTTCCCAAATTGAAGTTCACATGAAAGGGGCTGAGTATCAGGCACTTAAACTTAAGACAGACAATACAGACTTTCACCTGATCAATTACTACTGTCCAAATGACCGCCCACAGGCACTGGACACGCTACCATTAAAAGGAAAAATGATTGTGTGTGGCGCTTCAACAGCCATTCGCAGAGCTGGGGCTATGATCACATGGACCAGAGAGGAGAGAGATTGGAAGATTGGCAGGATGAGAATAGATTCATCCTGATTAACAAGCCGTCTGACCCACATACCTTCTACTCGAGATCATGGCACTCTACAACTACACCTGACCTGGCGTTTCATTCACCAGACCTGGAGTGGAACATTACACGAATTGTTGGGAAACAACTTGGTGGCAGTGACCATCGGCCAGTCTTTCTAACTGTAGAAAATGAGCTTGTAAGTGAAAGCAGCACCATCTCGAGGTGGAACTACAAGAAAGCAGACTGGGCAATGTACAAGCATCGCACTAGCATACTGGTTAGAAACCTGAACACTGAGAAGGACATAAATAAAGTAGTTGAAGAGTTTGGGAAATGCATACTACAGGCAGCACGCGAAACAATACCAAGAGGAGCCCGTAAACATTATAAACCCTACTGGAATAGTGAACTAGAACAGTTGCATAATGATGTGGATATATGTAGAAAACAAGCAGAGGCCAATCCCAGCCAAGAGCACCACAATAAATATCAGCACGCAAAAGCCAAATTTCAAAGAGCTCAACTGCAGGCTAGACGGAAAAGCTGGCAGGAGAAAACAGAGTCACTGAACTTTGAAAAAGACACAAGGAAGTTATGGAGGCTAATAAAACAGCTTAACGATGAGGGCACAGGGAGAAACTCAAAAATTGCGCTACATAAAGACGGAAACATCTTAACAGGAAAGCAAGCAGCTGAACATTTTGCGGACTCATTCGCACAAGATAACAATATTGAAATTAGTCCAGAGAAACAACAGGAGATTCGAGAGAAATTGCAAAATACAGGACAGAAGGAAATTGTACATGAGGTTATGGAGACAACCTATCACATTCAGTGAACTGGAGCTAGCCATTTCAAAACTGAAAATGAGAAAATCACCAGGAGCTGATGGTATCTCCAATGAAATGATCAGGAACCTAGGAAGAAAGGCCAAAGCAAAGCTGCTACAGATCTTTAATAATACATGGACCTTAGGCAGTGTTCCACAAGTCTGGAGAGAAGGAATCATGATACCCCTCCTAAAATCTGGGAAAGACAGTTCCATTGCCTCCAGCTACAAACCCATTAGCCTCACCAGCTGTCTCTGCAAAACAATGGAACGCGTCATCAATCACAGACTACAGTGGTACATTGAAAGTGAAAACATCCTTGTGCCACAACAGGCTGCCTTTCGGCAGTGCTACTCTACGGAAGATCAGACAACCTACCTCTCCCAAGAAGTTGAGGATGCATTCCAAGAGAAGAAGCTGGTACTTGCGGCTTGTATAGATCTGAAGAAAGCCTTTGACAAAGTCTGGAAAGAAGGTCTGATGAAGAAACTGAGAAACTGTAAAGTCAATGGAAGAATGTACAAATGGGTAAAAGCATACTTGCACAACAGAAGAGCCCGAGTACAGATAGACGGTCTCAAGAGCAAGAAAGTACTATTGCGTCACGGTGTTCCCCAGGGCGGAGTCCTGTCCCCAACACTTTTTCTAATCTTCATCAATGATCTTGTTGCTAATCTACCCAATGGAGTTAAAGCGGCAATGTACGCTGATGACCTGGTTTTGTGGAGCGCAAATGAACAAGCATCAGTGGCCACCATATTGCTACAAAGAGCTGTAGATACATTTGTTGCATGGGCGGATAGATGGTGTATCAGCATAAACACTGACAAGTGCAGCACCACTCTATTTACCCTTTCTCCGAAACAAAAGGCAGGGAGCATTCAGATAAATGGAACACCCCTAAGAGAAGATAAGGAACCAACATACCTTGGTGTAACATTCGACGACAGGCTGACATGGAGAAAACACATTAAAAAAGTAGTAGCAAAAGCCAGAAGGAAAATTGCCATCCTGAGAAAGCTAACTGGAACCACTTGGGGAGCCAGTGGGAAAATACCTAGCAAAGTTTATCAACAGAGCATACGACCACACTTGGAATACGGGTCAACTGCGTGGTGTTCAGCATCAAAAACTACATTGCAGGAGCTGGACAAGGTGCAAAATCAAGCTCTTAGAGTCATCACAGGAGGGATGAGATCAACCCCTATAGTAGCAATGGAGAAAATGGGGAGGACACAAGCTTTAAGAGAACGCAGAGATACAAAAACACTAATACAAGCAGAAAAGTTTCTCAGCTTGCCAGGCCATCCTATGAAGAACAGATTTGAAAACTTAGCTATGGGGCGGTTGAAAAGAAGTAGTTTCATCCACCAGGCCAAACAACCCTGCAGAGAAACCATCGATCTTCCCACAGTTGATATCCCCCTGACAACTATTCCAGAGCGAACCCCGTGGAAATATGAACATAGAATATCGCTACAAATCCAGTCAAAAGTGAGAGGAATATTTGACAAGGAAGAACAGAACAGTGTACAGCGCAGAACAGCCACTCTCAGCTTCCTTGATGACGAATACCCACAGGACCTCTGGATCCGAGTCTACACAGATGGGTCAGCACAAAATGCTGTTCGAAATGGAGGAGCGGGAGTGTATATAGAATACCCAAATAATACTAGAGACACGGCCAGAATTCCAACAGGAAAGTACTGCCATAATTATGATGCTGAAATTGAGGCAATCAAGATAGCTGTCACGGGATACTGTGAGTTAATGATTCCCTGATAAACGAGTAAGATTAATTACAAGGTAGGAGGAGGGTTAACAATCGAGTTTTCTGTCTTGAACGAGGACAAAGGGCTGGTCATTGACCGAAAGGTAGAGAATTCAGGGACAGGTGTTCGCAGAGGTCAGTGACTGCCGATCTTATCGGCCGACAAGACGGAGACACGAATACATCGGAACGGGGAAAACACACGAAGACGGTGTAATCTCTTTGAAGTGCGACGAATGATGAACGAAGTGTGACAGCTAGAAAAAAGAAAGGAGGAAGAAGAGAGAGAGGAGGGAGAGAGTAGAGAGAGAAGAGAAAGAAAGGAATGATGAGGGAAATGATGTAAATAGTGTGAAGCCTAAAAGTTCGTTCCTCAGTCGAACTCTGCCTACTACACACTACCTTTGATAGTAAAGAAAGATGAAGAGAGAGGAGGAGAAAAAGAGGATGAGAGTGAGGGATACGACAGATGTAGGTTCGTGTCTCCGCGTGAGAACAATAGTTAATTACTATTGCACCATCAATGTCTCGTGGTGTAGGTTATCAGGTTATAGAAGAGATTTACAGCCTCACAAGGTCTCTAAACTACTCTAATCTACACAATCTCAGACTGACAAGTCGAAATAAAAGGCAACTCAAACATATATTTATTTTCTCCTTGAACAATAACAGAGTGACAATCTACAGAATAATCGCATAGAGTAATCAGTACATGCATTGCAGACACATAATGCATATTGAACTGTAATAATACGATTCTGCTTTGCCTCACAAGAGAGAGATAGATAATATAATAAACTATGCAACCAGATGTTAGGGAAATACTACCTACAACCACCTATTAACTGCATGAAGCAAAGAACTAAAGCTGGGAATTACACCGGCCTTTGTTTCGTAACTATCTTCCCGTAGGCTTATTAGTGGTACATGTATTCAGCCCAAATACCCATCGATCCATAGATTGATCCATCAATCCATATACCCAGGGATTATTTTGTTCAGATGGATATCTGTTTAGTCAAGTATGCCCGGTATGCTTGGGCGACTCCCTTTTACCCAGGCAATGCCTGAAACAGTATAAAACAATACCCGTGAGTTTTATGTGAGAATAAACATTAGTCTTTCACTACCTACAAAGTCCGTACCAGCTATTGCTTCCCTATCTACGCTAGTATCAATATATCTTAGCTATAACATAAATTAAGAACAGTATTTTAAACACAGTAATTTATCGTTTATATATATTTAACTAATATTATTATCGCCTATTTCCCGACGCGCCGCCTACAGCCAACATTAAGTATTTAACCATTTACCGGAAGATTTGAACTCGCGGCCTGTACCACGCCAGGCCAACCTTAACTACACAACAGCAGAAGCGCGACCTCCTTTCACCTATGTCCAGCGAACAAAAGACAACATTCCTTCCTGTGTCCGTCCTGTCTCCAGCTGACGATCTCACCTATTGTCTGGTTGACCTAGTGATCGCGAGTGCCTTGCCATCTTCTTCTGCCGTCTGCTGTGTTTGGTCGCTGTGTTTATATCCTTGCAATACTGCCATCTCTGCGTATTTAAATGCCGTGTTGACCCGCCTAGTTATCATTAATCTTTTAGTTCAATTACTTAATTTACATGCACATTTACAGTTTATCCACACTCTGCTTATCTCTCCGATTAATATGACTCCCAACACTCTATTTCGGCCATTTAAATATAGGTCATATGCAAGACGTCGCATTCAGTCCTGATCCTTTGCCGGGTCGTGATCCATTTAGCGGGTTAACGTTCAGTAGTTTGCCAATGCTTCCTTGCTTAGACTGCTATTATAGTTAGCTAGCTAGTTAGGTGTGGGCCCTTTGCAGGACGCTGCACTCAGTCCTGACATTTGTCGGTCGTTCATGATTACGCGGTAAGTTCACCTACGGTAGTTTGCTATAGTTCTCTAAACTAAGGTACCCGATTATAATATACAATTAAACTAATTAGGTCTAAGTCTTATGTCAACTTACATTCAACTTCTGCCATCCAGTGGGTTTTCTGGTCGTCCTTCTGGGTTTCATATCTGAAATACGATTGCTTTCTTCAACCTCTCGTTTGTCGTGAATCCCACTTGACCTTTCCAATCATGTTTGCCATTAGTCTCCTGTGCGATTCCGATCGCAGAGTTTCCCGTGTGATTCCGATCGCAGTCTGGCTAGTGGTTGTCCTATTTGACGTTTAGCCATCTACTGCAACTAACGAGCGGTCTTCTTTAGCCAACAGTCCTTCTCAAATGGCTTGCACGCCATTTTGTGATCCTCGGAATTTGCGTTCCACTCCATCAGATTTATCTATCTGGAATAAATGGTTCACAGATCCTTGACCATCCTACTTTACTTCGGCAGTCCAGACGAAACCGTGATATATGCATCCTTTCCGTCTTTAATACTGCCTCTCCATCTTCCTGGACACTAAACAGCCTGATATATAGACATAACCATTGCTGGAGTTCCAAACTCACACTTCCTCCTGGGCTGGGCGACCGCCCAGCCCTCGGATCTGCTGCTACCGCACCCTGGCTCGTTCCACACTGTCCCAACTGACTGGATCCAAACTATATATCACCTCTCGAGTTGGCGCCTTTCTTGAATCACGTGACGTCGCTGTCCCTTGTCCTCCAATCAGTACTTCGCGTACCCTGCTTAATTTGCATACTACTATCATATCATTAACCCAAATCTACATTGTCTCTGACGTTCATGGTCCTGAGTTCATCGTCCTTGTTTGAGTTCATGCTCTTTAAATTAGATTTCCCAGCTCAAGCACGTTCCCACTGCTATAAATCTGCCCCTCCGTTGTATTTCTTGCCCAAACTGACAGTTCCCGACAAAGCCTATGCTAAGTTTGGCTTCATGTTTCCTGAATTTCTCATTTCACTAACAACTAAAGGTAAACCCTCGGTTAGCAGGCCATGATCAAGTCAGCGCCCGGTCACTCACTAATTTTGAACTTATACTGGTCGGTGAACTTTCTGTTTCAAAAAGGCGGTATGTGAAAACCATTTTTCCATACTGTCTCATACCCACCTACCAAAAGTTGATGGGTCCCACCATCAATATAGCGTCATTCCTCCTTGAGATCGAAGCCCTGGCTCCGCATCTGACATCACTCCTAAACAATATTGGATGCCTAAGGGGAAAACTCTTTTTGGGAACTTCCACCCCAAATAATAATAATTACAAAAAAATACTGGTTGCATCCCCTGCTCTCCCAGTGCATAAGGCAGTTAAAACTTCTGACGTGCATCCTAACAATATTGTAATCAAGTAATATTATCCATAAAAACAGTTCAATACTTGGCATGCCGGGGATTCCCCCAGACAACAAAATCATACATCAAAGGGTGCACATAAAGACACCAAAATGAAAACAATATCAATATAGGCATTCACTTAATATGCCATCCCCCTGTCTCATCTCATCTCATCATGTTCCTCTTGTACCTTGCGGTGTCGAGGTGAAGTATAAACTTCGTGAGAGTGCCCGGTTATGGGCTTCGTATATCGACATTCCCATGGATTCTGTTATTCCCTCCGTCCAGCGTTTACGTGGTCGGCCTCTTCCTCTGTTTCCATCTGGTCTGTACGTCATTGCCTGTTGTGGCATGCTGTTGACTGGTAGCCTACTTGCATGGCCAAACCATTTGACTTGCTGCTTTCTAATAAAATCTAGAGCAGCTTTAACCCCCACTTTAGTCCTGATTTCTTCATTTCTGATCTTATCTCTTCTTGATACGTTGAGTATTCTTCTCAGGAACCTCATTTCTGTTGTTGTGATTTTTCTTTTCTCTTTTTCTGTCATTGTCCAGGTTTGGCATTGGTAGCACAGAGTTGGTAGGAAGATTGTGTTGTAAAGTGCTTTCTTAGTAGTTATTGATACATGTTTGTTCTTTAGTATTGGTGCCATTTGTCCAATGAGTTGATTTGCCTTATTGCACCTATTTTCGATCTCGTCTTCTGATCTGCCATTTGATGATATTATACTTCCTAGGTACTTGAAGCTCTTTACTTGTTTCAAGGGATGTTCGTTTAGGTGAATTGTTGCTGTTTGTTCTTCTTTAGTTATAGTCATTACCTCTGTTTTGCTTGTGCTAATTTTCATGTTATGTTCCCTACACATTTCGTTTAGACTATTCATGTGGTCTTGTAATTCAGCTTCTGATTTTGCTATTAGTGCTTGGTCGTCCGCAAACAGGAGTTCTCTAATGGTTAGATTTGCAGATGGTTCTTCTTCTGTGTTCTCGTCATGCGGTATTCTTGCTGTCTCTGTAACAACAACAAAACCAAAAATCAAATTCACATCGGTGCTACCCACTAGGAACTCTGTACATCAATGTGTCCAATCATTCTTGAATCTGAAAAAACATTGTAACAATTCCTGTGACCTCACAGGAAAATGCCTGGTCACCACACATAATAAAACAACAAATTCTCCCCTATTCGCAAGGACACATCAGCCTGAAGCTGCAATCTTCACAATCGCCGCCGCTGTACACAAAAACAAATCAGCCCCTACTGTAAGTAAACAACACTTAGTGGCCATAGAAACAAACCAAAACGTATATCATGAAACAGCTTTTGACATAAAAACAAATGTGCGCCCAGTCGTTGGACATCGTGCTCCATTGTCTTGGCGCTGAAATAACTCTGGAAAAAAAATGGTATGCCCAGTTCTTGGACATTATGCTTTACTCTCTTGACGCTGAAATAACTCTGACAAAAAAATGCGTGCCCAATTCTAGGACATCATGCTCTAACATTTATTCTTCGCCACGCCCCTTCACATTAAAAACAAACATGTACCCGTATTAACATCTACTCGGGCAATCTCAGATTATAAATGGGCTCCTTGGCCTCCTGACACGACATTGAACTATGTGTTGTCACTATGACACCTAACACTGCAGTTGTGTCTGC
Organism: Cepaea hortensis; assembly: GCA_963921405.1. Taxonomy (NCBI): domain Eukaryota; kingdom Metazoa; phylum Mollusca; class Gastropoda; order Stylommatophora; family Helicidae; genus Cepaea; species Cepaea hortensis. The sequence continues at coordinate 48,693,580 of OY992879.1, forward strand.
CCTTGAACACAATAGAGTGAGGCCCACACAAAAATAAAAACATTCGCATAGGCCGACTTGACAATTTCCGCTATGGAACTAACAAGGGAGCTAACTGCTCCACAACAGTTGATCCCCTCAAGTAGTCATATTCATTTAAACAACAAAATAACATGTTTCTAACTAAGTTCAACCTGTAAAACAAACAAAGGATGGCTAAACGTGACTACACCAAAATTGTCATTCAATTATGAACCAACACTACACCACGAACGTTTAACTAATTATTTAATTAATGTTCATTGGCATGCTGAAATATATATCACATATGCTTCTGTTTGATGGTGCTCTCAGGATTCCGAACTTCTTCACTGAATTTCTACGATTGTCTTTCTGTGTCTATTCTATATGCATGGGCAGAAATGTAGGGCGTCACTGGTCATTCACTGCCCAACACCGTTCACATATCTAAATCTGGTATCATGCAACTTGAACACGCTGGTACACTGAATTCCACCTCCGTTCCTGCTTCTAAAATAAAGGGATTTTCTAACTACCACGAGTTACACTGTCATTTGTCTATTCACAACAGCCATAATAAACTCACTGCATAAAACACAGGGGAATATCCCCTCTTGATGATCTAATTGTTCATGCGTGCATTTCTTGTGCACATGTGCCATTGATAACGTTCGGAACAGCCCGTCTCGCTCTGCCGCTGGTGGGGCATGCTAGCACGATGGGTCCTTGTCGTTCCTTGCAGGGCAACACAAAAGGGGGGAGGGGGTAGAAGCGCTATATTTTCTTAGTGGCCTCGATGTCTACACTGCCACCAGACGTATTGCGTTCAGCCAGGCAAAGCACTTTGCATGGCTCTGGGTTTCACTTGCCATACACTGTCATCAATCATGACTCTTGACTTCCTGGACGAAGAGTGGGTGACCTTTATATAACGGTGGAGTATTTTATTCTGATACTCTTCAATCAGTGAGTTAGTCTTTAACGTGCACTGACATTAGGACCTTGGTCCTTTAACGATGAAAATATAAAGCCACCCTTACGTTGACTTGCACTGCTCAGCTGTTATCTGAGCTCATTTCGGACAGATTCCGCTGCGCTGACTCTCCTTCTGAGTTGGCTATCCCTGGGTATTTTGTTGTAGTGGGTCTTGCCGATGTTCTTGTAGCAAGGTGGTTTGGCCGGTGTACTTTACACAAGAGTTTCTAACTGAACAGACTTAGTAGAAACCTCGCCGACAGATAGTTCAGACAATTTACCAACCAGCTATGAGATACGTAGCCTAGTAAAGGAACACTTACTGAGACAACTATCGAGCAGGCAATCACGAACTACTGACTATAAGCGACAAATCTATGTATACGATCTTACTATATAGTATAACCTGACACCACAGAAACAAAGTTCACATGGAATCTCCTGGGAGCTCCCGGACTAAGCTGAAAGGTCCCAGAAAATTCTGGAAACATATCCTTGCTCGACGACGCCATTTGTGACAGCTAGAAAAAAGAAAGGAGGAAGAAGAGAGAGAGGAGGGAGGGAGTAGAGAGAGAAGAGAAAGAAAGGAATGATGAGGGAAATGATGTAAATAGTGTGAAGCCTAAAAGTTCGTTCCTCAGTCGAACTCTGCCTACTACACACTACCTTTGATAGTAAAGAAAGATGAAGAGAGAGGAGGAGAAAAAGAGGATGAGAGTGAGGGATACGACAGATGTAGGTTCGTGTCTCCGCGTGAGAACAATAGTTAATTACTATTGCACCATCAATGTCTCGTGGTGTAGGTTATCAGGTTATAGAAGAGATTTACAGCCTCACAAGGTCTCTAAACTACTCTAATCTACACAATCTCAGACTGACAAGTCGAAATAAAAGGCAACTCAAACATATATTTATTTTCTCCTTGAACAATAACAGAGTGACAATCTACAGAATAATCGCATAGAGTAATCAGTACATGCATTGCAGACACATAATGCATATTGAACTGTAATAATACGATTCTGCTTTGCCTCACAAGAGAGAGATAGATAATATAATAAACTATGCAACCAGATGTTAGGGAAATACTACCTACAACCACCTATTAACTGCATGAAGCAAAGAACTAAAGCTGGGAATTACACCGGCCTTTGTTTCGTAACTATCTTCCCGTAGGCTTATTAGTGGTACATGTATTCAGCCCAAATACCCATCGATCCATAGATTGATCCATCAATCCATATACCCAGGGATTATTTTGTTCAGATGGATATCTGTTTAGTCAAGTATGCCCGGTATGCTTGGGCGACTCCCTTTTACCCAGGCAATGCCTGAAACAGTATAAAACAATACCCGTGAGTTTTATGTGAGAATAAACATTAGTCTTTCACTACCTACAAAGTCCGTACCAGCTATTGCTTCCCTATCTACGCTAGTATCAATATATCTTAGCTATAACATAAATTAAGAACAGTATTTTAAACACAGTAATTTATCGTTTATATATATTTAACTAATATTATTATCGCCTATTTCCCGACGCGCCGCCTACAGCCAACATTAAGTATTTAACCATTTACCGGAAGATTTGAACTCGCGGCCTGTACCACGCCAGGCCAACCTTAACTACACAACAGCAGAAGCGCGACCTCCTTTCACCTATGTCCAGCGAACAAAAGACAACATTCCTTCCTGTGTCCGTCCTGTCTCCAGCTGACGATCTCACCTATTGTCTGGTTGACCTAGTGATCGCGAGTGCCTTGCCATCTTCTTCTGCCGTCTGCTGTGTTTGGTCGCTGTGTTTATATCCTTGCAATACTGCCATCTCTGCGTATTTAAATGCCGTGTTGACCCGCCTAGTTATCATTAATCTTTTAGTTCAATTACTTAATTTACATGCACATTTACAGTTTATCCACACTCTGCTTATCTCTCCGATTAATATGACTCCCAACACTCTATTTCGGCCATTTAAATATAGGTCATATGCAAGACGTCGCATTCAGTCCTGATCCTTTGCCGGGTCGTGATCCATTTAGCGGGTTAACGTTCAGTAGTTTGCCAATGCTTCCTTGCTTAGACTGCTATTATAGTTAGCTAGCTAGTTAGGTGTGGGCCCTTTGCAGGACGCTGCACTCAGTCCTGACATTTGTCGGTCGTTCATGATTACGCGGTAAGTTCACCTACGGTAGTTTGCTATAGTTCTCTAAACTAAGGTACCCGATTATAATATACAATTAAACTAATTAGGTCTAAGTCTTATGTCAACTTACATTCAACTTCTGCCATCCAGTGGGTTTTCTGGTCGTCCTTCTGGGTTTCATATCTGAAATACGATTGCTTTCTTCAACCTCTCGTTTGTCGTGAATCCCACTTGACCTTTCCAATCATGTTTGCCATTAGTCTCCTGTGCGATTCCGATCGCAGAGTTTCCCGTGTGATTCCGATCGCAGTCTGGCTAGTGGTTGTCCTATTTGACGTTTAGCCATCTACTGCAACTAACGAGCGGTCTTCTTTAGCCAACAGTCCTTCTCAAATGGCTTGCACGCCATTTTGTGATCCTCGGAATTTGCGTTCCACTCCATCAGATTTATCTATCTGGAATAAATGGTTCACAGATCCTTGACCATCCTACTTTACTTCGGCAGTCCAGACGAAACCGTGATATATGCATCCTTTCCGTCTTTAATACTGCCTCTCCATCTTCCTGGACACTAAACAGCCTGATATATAGACATAACCATTGCTGGAGTTCCAAACTCACACTTCCTCCTGGGCTGGGCGACCGCCCAGCCCTCGGATCTGCTGCTACCGCACCCTGGCTCGTTCCACACTGTCCCAACTGACTGGATCCAAAATATATATCACCCCTCGAGTTGGCGCCTTTCTTGAATCACGTGACGTCGCTGTCCCTTGTCCTCCAATCAGTACTTCGCGTACCCTGCTTAATTTGCATACTACTATCATATCATTAACCCAAATCTACATTGTCTCTGACGTTCATGGTCCTGAGTTCATCGTCCTTGTTTGAGTTCATGCTCTTTAAATTAGATTTCCCAGCTCAAGCACGTTCCCACTGCTATAAATCTGCCCCTCCGTTGTATTTCTTGCCCAAACTGACAGTTCCCGACAAAGCCTATGCTAAGTTTGGCTTCATGTTTCCTGAATTTCTCATTTCACTAACAACTAAAGGTAAACCCTCGGTTAGCAGGCCATGATCAAGTCAGCGCCCGGTCACTCACTAATTTTGAACTTATACTGGTCGGTGAACTTTCTGTTTCAAAAAGGCGGTATGTGAAAACCATTTTTCCATACTGTCTCATACCCACCTACCAAAAGTTGATGGGTCCCACCATCAATATAGCGTCATTCCTCCTTGAGATCGAAGCCCTGGCTCCGCATCTGACATCACTCCTAAACAATATTGGATGCCTAAGGGGAAAACTCTTTTTGGGAACTTCCACCCCAAATAATAATAATTACAAAAAAATACTGGTTGCATCCCCTGCTCTCCCAGTGCATAAGGCAGTTAAAACTTCTGACGTGCATCCTAACAATATTGTAATCAAGTAATATTATCCATAAAAACAGTTCAATACTTGGCATGCCGGGGATTCCCCCAGACAACAAAATCATACATCAAAGGGTGCACATAAAGACACCAAAATGAAAACAATATCAATATAGGCATTCACTTAATATGCCATCCCCCTGTAACAACAACAAAACCAAAAATCAAATTCACATCGGTGCTACCCACTAGGAACTCTGTACATCAATGTGTCCAATCATTCTTGAATCTGAAAAAACATTGTAACAATTCCTGTGACCTCACAGGAAAATGCCTGGTCACCACACATAATAAAACAACAAATTCTCCCCTATTCGCAAGGACACATCAGCCTGAAGCTGCAATCTTCACAATCGCCGCCGCTGTACACAAAAACAAATCAGCCCCTACTGTAAGTAAACAACACTTAGTGGCCATAGAAACAAACCAAAACGTATATCATGAAACAGCTTTTGACATAAAAACAAATGTGCGCCCAGTCGTTGGACATCGTGCTCCATTGTCTTGGCGCTGAAATAACTCTGGAAAAAAAATGGTATGCCCAGTTCTTGGACATTATGCTTTACTCTCTTGACGCTGAAATAACTCTGACAAAAAAATGCGTGCCCAATTCTAGGACATCATGCTCTAACATTTATTCTTCGCCACGCCCCTTCACATTAAAAACAAACATGTACCCGTATTAACATCTACTCGGGCAATCTCAGATTATACATGGGCTCCTTGGCCTCCTGACACGACATTGAACTATGTGTTGTCACTATGACACCTAACACTGCAGTTGTGTCTGCCCTTGAACACAATAGAGTGAGGCCCACACAAAAATAAAAACATTCGCATAGGCCGACTTGACAATTTCCGCTATGGAACTAACAAGGGAGCTAACTGCTCCACAACAGTTGATCCCCTCAAGTAGTCATATTCATTTAAACAACAAAATAACATGTTTCTAACTAAGTTCAACCTGTAAAACAAACAAAGGATGGCTAAACGTGACTACACCAAAATTGTCATTCAATTATGAACCAACACTACACCACGAACGTTTAACTAATTATTTAATTAATGTTCATTGTCATGCTGAAATATATATCGCATATGCTTCTGTTTGATGGTGCTCTCAGGATTCCGAACTTCTTCACTGAATTTCTACGATTGTCTTTCTGTGTCTATTCTATATGCATGGGCAGAAATGTAGGGCGTCACTGGTCATTCACTGCCCAACACCGTTCACATATCTAAATCTGGTATCATGCAACTTGAACACGCTGGTACACTGAATTCCACCTCCGTTCCTGCTTCTAAAATAAAGGGATTTTCTAACTACCACGAGTTACACTGTCATTTGTCTATTCACAACAGCCATAATAAACTCACTGCATAAAACACAGGGGAATATCCCCTCTTGATGATCTAATTGTTCATGCGTGCATTTCTTGTGCACATGTGCCATTGATAACGTTCGGAACAGCCCGTCTCGCTCTGCCGCTGGTGGGGCATGCTAGCACGATGGGTCCTTGTCGTTCCTTGCAGGGCAACACAAAAGGGGGGAGGGGGTAGAAGCGCTATATTTTCTTAGTGGCCTCGATGTCTACACTGCCACCAGACGTATTGCGTTCAGCCAGGCAAAGCACTTTGCATGGCTCTGGGTTTCACTTGCCATACACTGTCATCAATCATGACTCTTGACTTCCTGGACGAAGAGTGGGTGACCTTTATATAACGGTGGAGTATTTTATTCTGATACTCTTCAATCAGTGAGTTAGTCTTTAACGTGCACTGACATTAGGACCTTGGTCCTTTAACGATGAAAATATAAAGCCACCCTTACGTTGACTTGCACTGCTCAGCTGTTATCTGAGCTCATTTCGGACAGATTCCGCTGCGCTGACTCTCCTTCTGAGTTGGCTATCCCTGGGTATTTTGTTGTAGTGGGTCTTGCCGATGTTCTTGTAGCAAGGTGGTTTGGCCGGTGTACTTTACACAAGAGTTTCTAACTGAACAGACTTAGTAGAAACCTCGCCGACAGATAGTTCAGACAATTTACCAACCAGCTATGAGATACGTAGCCTAGTAAAGGAACACTTACTGAGACAACTATCGAGCAGGCAATCACGAACTACTGACTATAAGCGACAAATCTATGTATACGATCTTACTATATAGTATAACCTGACACCACAGAAACAAAGTTCACATGGAATCTCCTGGGAGCTCCCGGACTAAGCTGAAAGGTCCCAGAAAATTCTGGAAACATATCCTTGCTCGACGACGCCATTTGTGACAGCTAGAAAAAAGAAAGGAGGAAGAAGAGAGAGAGGAGGGAGGGAGTAGAGAGAGAAGAGAAAGAAAGGAATGATGAGGGAAATGATGTAAATAGTGTGAAGCCTAAAAGTTCGTTCCTCAGTCGAACTCTGCCTACTACACACTACCTTTGATAGTAAAGAAAGATGAAGAGAGAGGAGGAGAAAAAGAGGATGAGAGTGAGGGATACGACAGATGTAGGTTCGTGTCTCCGCGTGAGAACAATAGTTAATTACTATTGCACCATCAATGTCTCGTGGTGTAGGTTATCAGGTTATAGAAGAGATTTACAGCCTCACAAGGTCTCTAAACTACTCTAATCTACACAATCTCAGACTGACAAGTCGAAATAAAAGGCAACTCAAACATATATTTATTTTCTCCTTGAACAATAACAGAGTGACAATCTACAGAATAATCGCATAGAGTAATCAGTACATGCATTGCAGACACATAATGCATATTGAACTGTAATAATACGATTCTGCTTTGCCTCACAAGAGAGAGATAGATAATATAATAAACTATGCAACCAGATGTTAGGGAAATACTACCTACAACCACCTATTAACTGCATGAAGCAAAGAACTAAAGCTGGGAATTACACCGGCCTTTGTTTCGTAACTATCTTCCCGTAGGCTTATTAGTGGTACATGTATTCAGCCCAAATACCCATCGATCCATAGATTGATCCATCAATCCATATACCCAGGGATTATTTTGTTCAGATGGATATCTGTTTAGTCAAGTATGCCCGGTATGCTTGGGCGACTCCCTTTTACCCAGGCAATGCCTGAAACAGTATAAAACAATACCCGTGAGTTTTATGTGAGAATAAACATTAGTCTTTCACTACCTACAAAGTCCGTACCAGCTATTGCTTCCCTATCTACGCTAGTATCAATATATCTTAGCTATAACATAAATTAAGAACAGTATTTTAAACACAGTAATTTATCGTTTATATATATTTAACTAATATTATTATCGCCTATTTCCCGACGCGCCGCCTACAGCCAACATTAAGTATTTAACCATTTACCGGAAGATTTGAACTCGCGGCCTGTACCACGCCAGGCCAACCTTAACTACACAACAGCAGAAGCGCGACCTCCTTTCACCTATGTCCAGCGAACAAAAGACAACATTCCTTCCTGTGTCCGTCCTGTCTCCAGCTGACGATCTCACCTATTGTCTGGTTGACCTAGTGATCGCGAGTGCCTTGCCATCTTCTTCTGCCGTCTGCTGTGTTTGGTCGCTGTGTTTATATCCTTGCAATACTGCCATCTCTGCGTATTTAAATGCCGTGTTGACCCGCCTAGTTATCATTAATCTTTTAGTTCAATTACTTAATTTACATGCACATTTACAGTTTATCCACACTCTGCTTATCTCTCCGATTAATATGACTCCCAACACTCTATTTCGGCCATTTAAATATAGGTCATATGCAAGACGTCGCATTCAGTCCTGATCCTTTGCCGGGTCGTGATCCATTTAGCGGGTTAACGTTCAGTAGTTTGCCAATGCTTCCTTGCTTAGACTGCTATTATAGTTAGCTAGCTAGTTAGGTGTGGGCCCTTTGCAGGACGCTGCACTCAGTCCTGACATTTGTCGGTCGTTCATGATTACGCGGTAAGTTCACCTACGGTAGTTTGCTATAGTTCTCTAAACTAAGGTACCCGATTATAATATACAATTAAACTAATTAGGTCTAAGTCTTATGTCAACTTACATTCAACTTCTGCCATCCAGTGGGTTTTCTGGTCGTCCTTCTGGGTTTCATATCTGAAATACGATTGCTTTCTTCAACCTCTCGTTTGTCGTGAATCCCACTTGACCTTTCCAATCATGTTTGCCATTAGTCTCCTGTGCGATTCCGATCGCAGAGTTTCCCGTGTGATTCCGATCGCAGTCTGGCTAGTGGTTGTCCTATTTGACGTTTAGCCATCTACTGCAACTAACGAGCGGTCTTCTTTAGCCAACAGTCCTTCTCAAATGGCTTGCACGCCATTTTGTGATCCTCGGAATTTGCGTTCCACTCCATCAGATTTATCTATCTGGAATAAATGGTTCACAGATCCTTGACCATCCTACTTTACTTCGGCAGTCCAGACGAAACCGTGATATATGCATCCTTTCCGTCTTTAATACTGCCTCTCCATCTTCCTGGACACTAAACAGCCTGATATATAGACATAACCATTGCTGGAGTTCCAAACTCACACTTCCTCCTGGGCTGGGCGACCGCCCAGCCCTCGGATCTGCTGCTACCGCACCCTGGCTCGTTCCACACTGTCCCAACTGACTGGATCCAAAATATATATCACCTCTCGAGTTGGCGCCTTTCTTGAATCACGTGACGTCGCTGTCCCTTGTCCTCCAATCAGTACTTCGCGTACCCTGCTTAATTTGCATACTACTATCATATCATTAACCCAAATCTACATTGTCTCTGACGTTCATGGTCCTGAGTTCATCGTCCTTGTTTGAGTTCATGCTCTTTAAATTAGATTTCCCAGCTCAAGCACGTTCCCACTGCTATAAATCTGCCCCTCCGTTGTATTTCTTGCCCAAACTGACAGTTCCCGACAAAGCCTATGCTAAGTTTGGCTTCATGTTTCCTGAATTTCTCATTTCACTAACAACTAAAGGTAAACCCTCGGTTAGCAGGCCATGATCAAGTCAGCGCCCGGTCACTCACTAATTTTGAACTTATACTGGTCGGTGAACTTTCTGTTTCAAAAAGGCGGTATGTGAAAACCATTTTTCCATACTGTCTCATAGGAAACAGCGGAGGAACAGAATAGCGCGGACAATTGACGAATACGTGACTTCACAGACGTTTAATGTGGGGAGGGACGGCTAAAATTGATTGTGGATCAAAAACAGCGGAGGATTTGACACTGAGTATAAATGAGTGGAAAACTTGTAGCAGAGTGTGCTACCAAACTGGACGGAAAGCTGGATTTATGTATCCTGTAATAGAAAAGAAATATCATCCCTTGCAATGGGATAGAAGTACTTATGTGCTGATAGATTTCAATTCTTGGAGTAACATAATTCTATATATAAGGTAAACTCACCTTAGGGTAGAAGTATAGCATAGGGAAATAGGCGGTTGTTCTTGACTTGTAGCATTTCTTTCGTGTAGTTAATCGGTGAAACTTTAGTGCACTCATTAATCTTATGTCAGAGTGTCTTTCGGAGGCTTCTCAATATGGCTAGAGAAGGACACTCACATGAGAAGAAGGTTGAAGCAGATTCATCTCACCTGTTTGTATATATGTCCCCAGGTTTCATATATACTTCTGACCTGTTCAGAAAAGAGTAAAGACCCTAACGTCACAGGTGCAGGGAAAGTATGTCACTAGAGAAAATTCAACCTAGCCATTCACTAATCGTGGGCTAACATAGCGAATGACAAGTAACGGGTTTTTGTGAAACCCAGTGAAAGAACTGTAATTATAATAAAACAGAGAGTTCCAAACTGTATGCAATTGCACTGGGAAAACAAATATACATCTTTCCGAATGAGAGACACTGTGTAGAACATTTACCATAGCAATAGACATTGATAGACAATGGTGATGTGTGTTTTCGTGATGGATGGTATAACTTCCAAAACCAGGACAGATGCGTTTTTTTTTTTTTTGCAGTGATTTACCTTAATCGCATTATCTTCTGGTGATTATACTGTGAACATTTTCCCAAAATTGGATTACGTCCAGAATCAAGCAGAACGGAACCTCCAGGGTGAGATCAGTCCATTTCTATGTTTGATGTCCTGTGTTTTGGCCGTATTGATGAGGAGAGAAAGTATACGGCACATACGAATTCCTGAGTCATATCTTGCATTCACCTAGCAGACACTACCAACTACATATACACATTCAATACATACAACTGACATAGTTTTCAACAATAAACATGTTATTAATTGTTGGAGGAAACTGTTGTCAGGGTATGTTATGAAGGTTTGCGAGAGAGAGAGAGAGAGAGAGAGAGAGAGAGAGAGAGAGAGAGAGAGATAGTGTATGGAAGACAGAAGGGAGGAGTGTAGACAAAAGTCATTCAATAGTTCCAATAGTAGAAGGATATCAAAGGTGTGCTTGTCGAGTCCACTTTCCTCCAGGGACGACAAGCGACATTAAATGGTGGAGCAGCGTGGTACCACAAATGCTTAGTGGTACCATCCCTAGCGGGGTACATGCCTAATGATGCCTAGCAGGGTACCTGCATATAGATACATTAAATGGTAGATGCATAGCAGGGCATATGCATAGCGGGGGAAAACATAATACCCACATTAACTGGATTGCAAGCGAGGTACTTCAACGGCATAAGGATACTTGCCTAGCAGGGTACTTGAAGCGTGGTAGCGGCATATTGGTACATCCATATTGGGATATACCTATGAGTATGCATATTGATGACTTTTAATGGAAGGATGTCCATGGGATATATGGTGCCATTTCATTTATGTTAGAGACATTACATTAATGCTGGTGACTTTACAGTGAGAAAGAGCCAGACAGGACGAAAGTGAATAGGTGTTAAGACATATTACCTAGTTGTGCACACTTTCACACGTCTACATAGGTCTTCATCCTAAATCTCATCTTGTGGTTGAGAGAGTGGTTGTGATGTAATGTGTGGTGTCGTAGATAAATAATATTTAGATATACATAGGAGAAATTGATATAGGTTCTAATAGATTATCTGTTTATAGTGAGTACTTCTTTACTGCCTTAAGGTGTCTTTACTCAACTTGCGGACTTACCTGCTTTAACTATGGCCACTCCCAAAATAACTACCGCCGAACTGAGGGCTAACGGAGAGGAAATTTGGTTATCTGGTTCGGAACTAACTGATTACATACAGGAAATGGAGCGAGAATTTCGCCAAGCAGAAAGGGAAGATCGAAAGGCCCAGTTGGAAGCAGAAAGGGAAGATCGAAAGGCCCAGTTGGAAGCAGAAGAAGCCACAAAGATCAGAGAACATGAATACCGCATGAGGGAGCTAGAACTCAAAACACAAACTAAGGGAGAAATAGATGGAGTGGAAGGGGGTTCATCTTCACAGGGTTCAACCAACATGAGTGGACCTAGCTACCATGCAATGAAGTTTCCCTTAGCTGTTTATGATGAGTCTAAAGAAAAATTTGACAACTATGCGAATCGCTTTGAAGCAATGTCATCCGCTATGGGACTGGATAGAAGCAAATGGGCTCTTAAATTATCCCACGGTTTAATAGGGTCGGGTTTCGAGGTTTACACACGCCTACCACCAGGACATGAAAATAATTACGAGGAATTAAAAGCCGCTTTGATGAAGCATTATGAAATCACAGCACAAACGTATCAGAAGAAGTCTAGATCGACCAGAAGAGAGCCGGGAGAGCTATTCACTACCTACAGTTTAAGGCTGAAATCATATCTCCAGAGATGGATGGACTTGGCAGAGTTCCAGCGGGACTATGAGAGTCTGGAAGAGATGATGGTGGTAGACCAGATGCGACAGCAATTGTCAGAACCACTGAAGACATTCTTAGGAGAACAAAAGGCGGAACGGCTGGATGTTGTGAATAAGCTGGCGGAAAGATTCGTAGAAGTCCATGGGGAAGCTAAAGAAACCAATATACAACCCACAAAAGGTCAGGAGAAACAATACCGAATGAAACCTAAGAACTCGGAAGGAGGGAAAATGGAACCTTATATAAAGACGTCAAGGGGGAGTTCAGAGAAGGTGAAGGAAGGAAACCAGAACACCTCGAATTCTCCAGCGAAACGACCGTGGTCCGAGAAGTGGTGTTCAATCTGCAAGATGCCCTCTCATAACACAAAGGACTGCAGATCGAAACCGAAAAGTTATCACTTCGCGGCATGCCAAGTGATTCATAAGAAGGTGATCACCGACAACGCTGAGGTCGGCGGAGAAGCTCTGACCAAAGAGAGCCCACGGAAAGTTTGGAAGGGAAAATGGTGCACACATTGCAGGTCGAAAACACATATTACTGTGGACTGCCGATGCAAGGAAAAGGTCTAGGAGGTGGAATACAATCCGGACCAAGAGAGACCACCTGTGGTTGAACTGATTGAAGTCAATGGCCAGCAGGTGGCTTGTCTCTACGATTCAGGATTGGATGGGGAAGCTGTGGTTGACGCCAGCCTGGTACACCCAGACCAACTTACAGGGGAGACCATAGAGATACAGCCGGCAATGAGGAGTGCTGTTGCCATGACGCTGCCAATCGCCAAGGTGGAGATTAAGTCTAGGTACGTCACGGGCATTATTCCAGCAGCTGTATTATCGGACTCCTTATTTCCCATGATCATTGGCACTAAATATGTCTTTTTGGGGGTGCCCAAACAGTCAGCCCACAGGGGAGCAGTAGCCAGTGGATCCCAAGGGAAGGAAAAAGAGGCAGAGACACTATGCGACAACTCAGTGCTAGGGGAATTGCATACTGCCCAGAGGAAGGACACTACTTTGCGTCCTTGCTACAGGAAGCTGCAAAGAAGTGCTGAGCCACCAGAGCGGGGACAGTACTTTCTGAAGAATCGACAACTCTATCGGAGAGCTGGGAGGGGAGACAACCTGCACGAGCAGTGGGTGGTTCCAGAGACCCACCGTCCTCACATTCTTCAGAGTGGACACATCATAGCCGAGAATCGACATATGGGTGTCAGAGAGACATTGCAGCAAATTTCAGGCCATTATTGCTGGCCAGGAATGACCGGTGATGTACGCCGGTGGGTGAAATCTTGTTCAGAGTGCCAGAAAGCACCACCCAACAAGTGGACTAAGAGTAAAATAGCTCTTAAAGTGGAAGACCAAGTGGAAGTGTGGGGTCCAGCAGAGACCAATATACTCCAAGTAGGATGGAAAGGACCTTATCCTGTGGAAAAGGTGGTGTCCAAACACATCTACAAAATCCGGATCGGGGAAGAACTGAAAAATCTCCCTAGGCATCTCATTAAGAAATATGAGGAGAGATCCGAGAGTAAAGCTTCGCACTTTATGGTGATGGCAGCCATTAAGACAAAAGTTACAAGCCCAGACGAAGACCAGAGATCACGAGTAATACATAGGAGGGCAGATGGGAAAGTACGTGATAGGTCAGATTTACCCAACGAAGGGAGGAGGGAAATCACACGTCAGGGAAAGGACCAGAGGGAAACCTTCACTAGTAAGCAAGTTCAGAAGGGGTGGGTGACGTCGGGAAAGGCGAGAAATACCCAGGACTCCAACCGAAGATTGGCTGACCATATTCAATATCGTCCAAGATGGCCCTGGAAGCAAAAGTCCAGGAGGTTTGGGAAAGATGACTCGGTCCAACGCGGACGAGGTGGAACATCCCCAGAGGCAAGGCAGGGGAAAACCCAGAGAATATGGAAACTGTGTTACAGTCAGGATGGGACAATCCGTCTGTATTGTGAGCCGTCGCTTACGCAAGTCGAAAGTAGGTCGACAGGACGTACAGGGGCGATGTGCCAACACTAGTTTCGATCATGAGTAGTATAGTAGGGTGTCTATTAGGTCGCCTACTGGATGAGGAGGTGAGCCATGTGAGGATCCAGTCATATCATCAACACGTGATGTTCATAGCTACTTCGCAGAAGCTCAACGCACGGTGGATGTGATGGTCGATGTTGCGGCAGCAGTACAACTTCACAGTGGAATACATCCCGGGTAAGGAGAATGTAGGAGTGGAGTTCTTATCTAGACATCCAACTCCAGAGGAAGAGGAATAGGTTGGTGAATCATAGGAATCAAACCTACAGTGAGGAAGAGTCGACGCGGTCAACTCTCTTAAGAGAGGGCCTATGTCACGGGATACTGTGAGTTAATGATTCCCTGATAAACGAGTAAGATTAATTACAAGGTAGGAGGAGGGTTAACAATCGAGTTTTCTGTCTTGAACGAGGACAAAGGGCTGGTCATTGACCGAAAGGTAGAGAATTCAGGGACAGGTGTTCGCAGAGGTCAATGACTGCCGATCTTATCGGCCGACAAGACGGAGACACGAATACATCGGAACGGGGAAAACACACGAAGACGGTGTAATCTCTTTGAAGTGCGACGAGTGATGAACGAAGGAAACAGCGGGGGAACAGAATAGCGCGGACAATTGACGAATACGTGACTTCACAGACGTTTGATGTGGGGAGGGACGGCTAAAATTGATTGTGGACGAAAAACAGCGGAGGATTTGACACTGAGTATAAATGAGTGGAAAACTTGTTTTGGAGCAGAGTGTGCTACCAAACTGGACGGAAAGCTGGATTTATGTATGCTGTAATAGAAAAGAAATATCATCCCTTGCAATGGGATAGAAGTACTTATGTGCTGATAGATTTCAATTCTTGGAGTAACATAATTCTATATATAAGGTAAACTCACCTGAGGGTAGAAGTATAGCATAGGGAAATAGGCGGTTGTTCTTGACTTGTAGCATTTCTTTCGTGTAGTTAATCGGTGAAACTTTAGTGCACTCATTAATCTTATGTCAGAGTGTCTTTCGGAGGCTTCTCAATATGGCTAGAGAAGGACACTCACATGAGAAGAAGGTTGAAGCAGATTCATCTCACCTGTTTGTATATATGTCCCCAGGTTTCATATATACTTCTGACCTGTTCAGAAAAGAGTAAAGACCCTAACGTCACAGGTGCAGGGAAAGTATGTCACTAGAGAAAATTCAACCTAGCCATTCACTAATCGTGGGCTAACATAACGAATGGCAAGTAACAGGTTTTTGTGAAACCCAGTAAAAGAACTGTAATTATAATAAAACAGAGAGTTCCAAACTGTATGCAATTGCACTGGGAAAACAAATATACATCTTTCCGAATGAGAGACACTGTGTAGAACATTTACCATAGCAATAGACATTGATAGACAATGGTGATGTGTGTTTTCGTAATGGATGGTATAACTTCCAAAACCAGGACAGATGCGGTTTTTTTGCAGTGACTTACCATAATCGCATTATCTTCTGGTGATTATACTGTGAACATTTTCCCAAAATTGGATTACGTCCAGAATCAAGCAGAACGGAACCTCCAGGGTGAGATCAGTCCATTTCTATGTTTGCTGTCCTGTGTTTTGGCCGTATTGATGAGGAGAGAAAGTATACGGCACATACGAATTCCTGAGTCATATCTTGCATTCACCATAGCAGACACTACCAACTACATATGCACATTCAATACATACAACTGACATAGTTTTCAACAATAAACATGTTATTAATTGTTGGAGGAAACTGTTATCAGGGTATGTTATGAAGGATTGCGATATATATATATATATATCCTGATTAACATCCTGATTAGCAAAAGGTTTCGAAATGCGTTAACAGTCGTAAAAACAGTTCCAAATGCAGACTGTTACAGTGATCACAGATTAATTACAGGCACATTGAGGGTAAAGTTAAAGATAGTCAAGTATACAGCAGGAAACCCTAAATATGACTTGTGCAAATTGAAAACTGACAAAGAAATACAAGATAATTTTAACATAGAAGTAAAGAACAAATTTGATATATTGTCTGATCTAGAGATCCTGTTTCAAGATGTAGATGATCAATGGGAAACGATGAAGAATTCAATCAGTTGCGCAGCAGAAAAAACTATTCCAAAAGTAAAGAAAGTGGGCCGTAAGACATGGATGACTGAAGAAATTTTACAACTAATGGAAACAAGAAGACAGAACAAAAATAATCCTGCCAAATATGAAGAAATTCACAGAAAAGTGAGAACCTTATGTAAGGAGGCAAAAGAAACATGGCTTGAGAAAAATTGCAGAGAAATTGAAAAACAACACAACAGTAACAATGCGAAACTAATGCACAAAAGAATTCAGGAGCTTACTAATCAAAGAACACGTACATCAGCAGGCTGCCTAAAGACAAAAGATGGAAGAGTCATAATAGAAAAAGATCAGATATTACATGAATGGTCAGATTACGTGAAAAACCTGTATGACGATAACAGAGACGAACAGTATGATGTTCAAAATAATAATGAAGGACCAGCAATTTTGAAGATGGAGGTTCAGAATGCTCTTAACCATATGAAATCTGGCAAGACCCCCCGGTTCAGACAGCGTCACAACAGAAATGATTAATGCTTTAGAAGAATATGGAATAGATAAAGTTACCAGTCTGCTTAATACAATATATGATACTGGAAATATACCTCAGGAGTTATGTAATTCTGTATTTATTGCAATCCCAAAGAAATCAGGAGCCTTGGAATGTGATCAACATCGAACAATTAGTATAATGAGTCACATCACGAAGATTTTGCTAAGAATTATCATGCAAAGAGTTAGGAGGAAAATACAACCTGAAATAGGAGAAGAACAATGTGGGTTTGTGGAAGGCAAGGGTACAGTAAATGCTGTGTATATACTGAGAAACATAATCGAACGTTCTATAGAAGTAAACAAAGATCTACACCTTTGCTTTATTGACTACACAAAGGCTTTTGATAAAGTGAGACATGTCAACATGATAAGGATGCTTGAAGATCTACAAATTGATGGAAAAGATCTTAGACTTGTAAAAAACATATATTGGAAACAACAAGCTGCCATAAGAGTTGATAATGAAGTAAGCCAATGACATTCGCACCTTGCCGTCTTGACAGACGATAGTTTGTGCTTTAAAAAGGCATAATAACTTTTAACTATGGCGGTAGCGAGTGTGACTGATAAGGCCAATTTGCGCTGTAAATGTCCGTTCACAGTGGGTGCATGTGAACACGTGGTCATTTCCACCATCATGCACCATCTTACGTCTCAAACGCTTGGTGTGTGACTTTTCTGCAATAATTTTCTCCTTTGACTTTATTCCATTTCTGATATTTGCCCTCCATGCAACACGTTCAGCGGCGACTTGCTCCCAATGTGCATTATCAATGCCTGTATCAATCATGTCCCGCTTACACACATCTTTGTATTGTAGTAGAGGCCGACCCTGAGATCTCTTACCCATCTGTAATTCACCAAAAAAGATATCCTTTGGTATTCTACCATCATCCATCCGCTTAAGATGTCCTATCCATCTAAGTCTACGAAGACTGAGCATGGAATAAACTGTCACACAACCTGATCTTTCCAATACTTCAGTATTTGTGATTTTGTCTTGCCACTTAATACCAAGAATTCTTCGCAGACACCGCATATGAAAGCTGTTTAAAATGTTCTCTTGGTGTGAGTAAGTTGTCCAGGTTTCACTGCCATAGAGAAGAGTACTAAGGACACAGGCTTGATAGACAAGGACTTTTGTTTTGGCAGTAAGCTTCCTGTTCTCCCAGACTCTTTTTCTTAACCTGTTCATTGTTGTTGCTGCCTTACCAATCCGGATGTTGATTTCCTGATCTAGGGATAATTTGCTATTTACCACCGATCCTAGATATGTAAAATGGTCTACTATCTCTAGTTCGGCGTCGTAAGCCAATATCAGCCTATTAAAAGGGGTGTGAGACAGGGATGTGTAATGTCTCCAGATCTGTTTTCCCTGTACAGTGAAAGTATTTTCAGAAATATTGAAGATATGGAAGGAATCAACATTGGGGGACGATGCATCAATAACATTAGATATGCAGATGATACAGTCTTGATTGCAGACAATGAACAGGACCTGCAAAATTTAGTAGATGCGATTGTTACACACAGTGAACAACTAGGGTTAGAATTAAATTGTAAAAAGACACAGATTATGGTCGTCACTAGGAAGGACGAAATACCACAATGTAATATACAAGTAAATGGGAATATTCTTCAACAAGTGAGCAGGTACAATTATCTCGGAACAGTAATAACATCTGATGGGAGATGCCTTGAAGAGATTAGAACAAGAATCGCAATGGCAAAAGTAGCCTTTAGCAAGATGAAAAACATATTGACCAATAAAAAGATGTCAATTGAAACGAGAAAAAGAGTGTTGAGATGCTACATTGAACCTGTACTTTTGTATGGATGTGAAGCGTGGACAATGAGCAGTCAGGCTGAAAAACATCTGATGGCTGTAGAGATGTGGTTTCTGAGGAAAATGCAAAGAATACCATGGACAGCCAGAAAGACCAATGAACAAGTCCGTCAAGAAACAAATGAAGATCGTAAATTGATTAGAGAAATTAGACGTAGACAGTCAAAATTTTTTGGGCATGTTATGAGAAGAAATGGATTGGAGAATTTGGTGACAACTGGTAAGATCGAGGGGAACAGACCAAGGGGAAGACCTAGAAGCAAGTACCTGGATGGCTTGGCCTTGTGGCATGGTCGAGACAGAAACACGGAGCTGATCCACGACTCTGGTGATCGAGTGAGATGGCAGAACATGACCGCCCACGCTTACCGGCATGGCACATGATGGATGGATGGATATATATATATATATATATATATATATATATATATATATATATATATATATATATATATATATATATATATATATATATAGTGTATGGAAGACAGAAGGGAGGAGTGTAGACAAAAGTCATTCAATAGTTCCAATAGTAGAAGGATATCAAAGGTGTGCTTGTCGAGTCCACTTTCCTCCAGGGACGACAAGCGACAATAGCCACAGAGAAATTACAAAATACCAGCCATGGTACACAAACTGTGGTGATATTGACAGATGCAAAATCCGTAATAGAGGCGCTCCTGTCTGGGAAATTGCCAGTTCTGAGGACACTACTTTCTGAACTTAGCAGTCAGAGTAAGATCACCATACAGTGGATACCATCCCACTGTGGAATCCCCGGAAACGACAGAGCTGATCGATTGGCTAAGGAAGGAGCACAAGAAGAACAACCAGATGTGCCTATTACATACCACCAAAGAAAAGAATGATCAAATCAGTCAGAAGGCCACCGAACCTTACTCAAGACGACTACCACGTTATGGACAGACCAGAACAGGTCATTCTTCTGCGCCTCAGAACAGGACACAATAGATTACCCAACCACATGTATACAAAATTCAAGATTGGTGACTCAGCCATGTGCACATGTGGTTTGGCGTCGCAGACAGCAGAGCACATACTCCAGGATTGCCCAAATTACAACATATCCAGGCGAACATTCTGGCCTAGAGAGACAACAGTGGAAGATAAACTCTATGGACCACTGAATGAACTAAAAAAGACTTAGATTCATACAAGAGACAACATTGCAGTTATAAACATATTTCAGGCGAACGAAAGAAGAAGAAGAGGATTTGTTTCTTGTAGGACTTGATCATTGGTTTTTCTTCTTTTCCATGGTATTCTTTGCATTTTCCTCAGAAACCACATTGTCACAACCATCAGATGATTTTAAGCTTGTCTGCTCATTGTCCATGCTTCACTTCCATATAAAAGTACAGGTTCTGCGTAGCACCTCAACACTCTTTCTCTCGTTGCAATTGACATCTTTTTATTGGTCAGTATGTTTTCCATCTTGCAATTGGCTATCTTCACCATGGCGATTATTGTTCAAATCTTTTTAAGGCACCTCCCTTCAGATATTATGACTGTCCCTAGATAGTTGTACCGATTCACTTTATAAAAATATTCTCATGTACCTGTGATATTTCTTTTTTTCCTAGTGATGACCATGATCTGTGTCTTCTTACAATTTGTCGCAACCTCTAAAGCACTTCAGTACTAATGGTTCTCTCGCACCCTCTAAATCACTTTAGTTCTAATGGCTCTCTCGTAATCTCTAAACCACTTCTACTCATTTATACGCTTGTGCCCGTTAACCTCTTCTTCCCCCAAGGACTGTTCTTACACTTCTCTACAGACACTCTAACCTAGTAGCTTCTTTCTCAGTCTTTCTTAGTCTCTTTCTGTGTCTGTCTCTATCACTTTCTCAGTTTCTCTCTCAGTCTGTCTCTCAGTTTCTCTCTCAGTTTGTCTCTCAGTTTCTCTCGCAGTCCCTTTGTTACTCTCATAGTCTGTCTCTCTCACTCTCTGTTGTTCCCTGTCTCTCTCAGTCTCTCTGTCACTCTCATAGTCTTTCTCTGTCGCGCTCACAGTCTATCTCTGTCACTATCAGTCTGTCTCTGTCACTCTCTTAGTTTCTCTCTCAGTCTGTCTCTCAGTCTCTCTATCACTCTCACATTCTTTAAATGCCACTCCCTCAGTTTTTCTCTCAGTCTCTCTGTCCCTCTCACAGTCTTTATCTGCCACTCTCTCTCTTGTGTTTTCTCTCTCTCTCTATATGTCTCAGTCTCTCAGTTTATCTCAGTCTCTCTCAATTTCTCTCTGTCTCTCCCAGGTTCTCCCTGTCTCTGTCTGTCTCTCTCAATTCTCTTTGTTTTTCTCTGTCTCTCTCAGTCTTTATCCATATCTCTACCAGTCTCTTTCTGTCTCACTCTCTCTTTCTCTTTTTATTTATCTCTCTCTCACTCGGGGATGGGTGACTGGGGGTGGGGGTGGGTGGAGGATGTATGGGTGGGTGAGTGTGAGTAGGTTGGGGGATGGATGGGGATGTGTGTGTTGGTTCGGGATGTGTGGCTGGGTTGAGGGAGAGTGTGGGTGGTAGTGTTTTCAAGTGGGGGAAATGTTGGTGGGTGTGAGCTTTGTGTGTGGGTAGGTGCGGTATGTGTGAGTTGGCGGGGATATGTATGGGTGGGGGATGTGTGGTTGGGGAGTGTGTGTTTGGCTGGGTGGTAGAGGATATGTGGATGGGTGAGTGTTGGTGTGTGGATGATGTGTGTAGGTGGGGGTTGTGTGGGTGGGTGATGGGTGGGTAGGTGCATGTATGTGTGCCTGGGGGTGTATGGGTGGGGAGGAGAATTGTGTGTGGTGGGATGTGTGGTGAGTGGAAAATGTGTGTGTGGGTGGGGAGATGTGTGTCGGTGGAGGGTGTGTGGGATGTGGGGGATGGGAGGGGAAATGTATGTGTGCCTGGGGGCGTGTGTGTGTGGTTGGGTGGGGGATGTGTGTTGGGGGATGTGTGGGTGGGTGGGGGATTGGTGAATGGGTGGGGGTTTGTGTCTCATAACATGGTAATATGCAATGTTTATGTTTACAACATTCTTTTGGCAATGTGTTTTTCCTATGTAAATGTATTATGCACTATTGATGAAAGAAAGATGAGTGATTGGAGGGGCCGAATGTAAGACGGGCCTGAGTGCCTAATGTGTTACCCTTTGAAAATAAAGTCCGTTCGTTCGTTCGTTCAATCTTTCCCGTTTCTCTCTCTCTCATTATTTGTATCACCCTACTCTCAGTCTCTCTCTGTGTCTCTCTTTCACTCTTTCTCAGTCACTCTTTTATATTCACACTGTTATTATTGTCCAAGACTAGCCTCATGTGTGATGTTTGGGTGGATTAATGAATGAAAGGAGAGAGATACGAAGGGCAGTATGTTTGACGCTCCTGGCCTGCGTGCCCAATTCTTAACCCTTTAAAATAAAGTTTGTTCTTACGTTCTTTCTCTAACACTCGCTTTCCCCTCCCTCTCTCTCTCTCTCTTTCTCACACTCCCTCTCCCTACTCTCTCTCTTTCTCTCTCTCTCACTTTCTCACTCTCGCTTTCTCTCTGTTGCTCACTCTCTATCTCACACTATCTCTCCCTCAGTCCACCCCTCCGCCACATCTCTCTCTCTCTCTAACTCTCATTCCTATCTCTCTTTCTCGCACTCTCTCCACCTCTCTTCCTACACTCTTTGTCACTTTCTCTCACTCACCTTCTCTCTGTTTCTCACTCTCACTCTTTTTCGCAAACTCTTTCTCCCTCTTTCCACCCTCTCTCTCTCTCTCTCTCTCTCTCTCTCTCTCTCTCTCTCTCTCTCTCTCTCTCTCTCTCTCTCTCTAACACAGTGACCCAGGTTTCGCACTCCAGTAGTGGTTTAACTGGACTTTCTGTCCCGACCACAGGCCGATCGTCTGACCAATCCCTGCTCGGAAAATAACGAAAAGAAAGACGACGTAGCAGATAACTGGTCACTTAACTTCATGATGTCGTAACGTTAAATTGTTTTGTCGAATGCCGTGTCAATGGAACCTCTTTACACACCGCTGTAATTGTGACATTTCCCATTCCGCAAGATTTTAGTACCACCGTGTGAGAGATTGGAATGTTTACAATAGCGGCAAGGAGACAGTAGAACAAACAACATGATTTGTCTGTATCAAGACAGGCGACAGATGGAATCTGTTGTCTAAACAAACACAGAAGTAATTTGGAATACTCTCGGCAACCAGCGGAGCGTAAAATATATCTATTGTCGTGTAAGCGGTTGGAACAATGGGGATGGTAGTTTTAGAATCGATCTGTCTGTCTGTCTGTCTGTCTGTCTGTCTGTCTGTCTGTCTGTCTGTCTGTCTGTCTGTCTGTCTGTCTGTCTGTCTGTCTGTCTGTCTGTCCGTCCGTCCGTCCGTCCGTCCGTCTGTCCGTCCGTCCGCCTGTCTGTCTGTCTGTCTGTCTGTCTGTCTGTCTGTCTGTCTGTCTGTCTGTCCGTCCGTCCGTCCGTCCGTCTGTCTGTCTGTCTGTCTGTCTCCCATCCTGTCTGTGACTGTATATCTGTCACTGTCTGTCTGA
Organism: Cepaea hortensis; assembly: GCA_963921405.1. Classification (NCBI taxonomy): domain Eukaryota; kingdom Metazoa; phylum Mollusca; class Gastropoda; order Stylommatophora; family Helicidae; genus Cepaea; species Cepaea hortensis. The sequence goes on from OY992879.1 coordinate 48,716,977, forward strand.
CTGTCTGTCTGTCCGTCCGTCCGTCTGTCCGTCCGTCCGTCCGCCTGTCTGTCTGTCTGTCTGTCTGTCTGTCTGTCTGTCTGTCTGTCTGTCTGTCTGTCTGTCTGTCTGTCTGTCTGTCTGTCTCCCATCCTGTCTGTGACTGTATATCTGTCACTGTCTGTCTGTCTGTCTGTCTGTCTGTCTGTCTGTCCGTCTGTCTGTCTGTCTGTCTCCCATCCTGTCTGTGACTGTATATCTGTCACTGTCTGTCTGTCTGTCTGTCCGTCCGTCCGTCCGTCCGTCTGTCTGTCTGTCTGTCTGTCTGTCTGTCTGTCTGTCTGTCTCCCATCCTGTCTGTGACTGTATATCTGTCACTGTCTGTCTGTCTGTCTGTCTGTCTGTCTGTCTGTCTGTCTGTCTGTCTGTCTCCCATCCTGTCTGTGACTGTATATCTGTCACTGTCTGTATTTCTAATGACGATTGGTCAGTCTTACTATCTGTTTGACTGGATGTTTGCCTGCAACCCTGCGTGTCTGTCTACCAATCTCTGTCAGTGCGTCTATTTGGCTGTCGGTCGGTCTGTCTGTTTGCCTCTGTCATTTTGTCTGCCTGTCAGTCTGTGTTTGTTAAGATGTTTGCTTACCCACATGCCTGCTAGTCTTTCTGACTCTGTGTTGTCTGTCTGCCTGCATGTGTCTGTCTGTGTCTGTGTCTGTGTATATGAATGTCTGCTCTCCTGTCCGTCTGCCTTTCTATCTCTGTATGTGTGTCTGTCTGCCCTCATGCCCGTCTGTCTTCCTATCTTTGTCTGTTGTGTCTGTCTGTATGTCTGTCTTCCTCCTGCCTATCTGTCTTCCATCTCTGTCTGTGTGTTTGTCTGCCCTCTTGTCCGTATGTCTTCATCTCTCTCTCTCTCTCTCTCTCTCTCTCTCTCTCTCTCTCTCTCTCTCTTTCTCTGTTTGCCCTCCTGCCCGTCTGTCTTCCTACCTCTGTCTGTTTGTATGTGTCTGTCTGTATGTCCGTCTGCCCTCCTATTTGTCCATCTTTCTATGTCTGTCTGTTTGTATGTGTCTTTCTGTATTTCTATCTGCCTTCCTGCTCGTCTGTTTTCCTCCCTCTGTCTGTTTATATGTTTGTCTGTATGTCTGTCTGCCCTCCTACCCGTCTATCTTCCAATCTCTGTCTGTTTGTATGTATCTGTCTGTATGTCTGCATATCCTCCATCCCGTCTGTTTTCCTATCTCTGTCTCTGTGTATGTGTCTGTCTGTATGTCGGTTTGCCACCCTTCCTGTCTGTCTTCCTATATCTGTCTGTTTGTATGTCTGTCTGTCTGTCTGTATGCCTGTCTGCCCTCCTGCCTGTCTGTATTCCTTTCTCTGTAGGTTTGTCTGCCGCTGTCTATACATCTGCATCTGTCTTGTGTGTATGCCTATCTGTTGGCCCGTTTGTTTGTTGGACACCTGCCTATTTACATCTTTCAGTCTGCTACTCAGGCTGTCTACCTGCCTATTTACATCTTTCGGTCTGCTACTCAGGCTGTCTACCTGCCTATTTACATCTTTCGGTCTGCTACTCAGGCTGTCTACCTGCCTATTTACATCTTTCGGTCTGCTACTCAGGCTGTCTACCTGCCTATTTACATCTTTCGGCCTGCTACTCAGACTGTCTACCTGCCTATTTACATGTTCCGGTCTGCTACTCATGTTGTCTACTTGCCTATTTAGATATTTCAGTCTGATAGTCAACTAGTCAACCTGTCTATTCACATGTGTCTGCCTGGCAGTCAACCTATCTCCATTGTAGTAATCTTATGGGCGCTTGCTTGTGACACCTCTATTGTAGCTCTGACAAGGCCCTGCACCTATCGCGTTGATGAAGACGTACAGACTGCCCTCTCCATTCCCTACCAAAGTACCATCTTCATTGGGGCCGGTACAACTATCTGGGTACAGTCATAACTTCTTATAAGAGGTGCCTTGAAGGGATTAGAACAAGAATCACTATGGTGAAAGTAGCCTTTTGCAAGATAGAAAACATACTGACCAATGAAAAGATGTCAATGACAACGACAAAAAGAGTGTTGAAGTGCTACATAGAACTTATAATTTTGTATGGACGTGAAGTGTGAACAATAAGTAGACAAGCTGAAAACATCTAATGGCTGTGGAAATGTGTTTTCTGAGGAAAATACAAAGAATGCCATGAACAGTCTGAAAAACTAATGAGCAAGTTCTACAAGATACAAATGAAAACGGTAAACTGATTTGAGAAATTAGACTTAGACAGTCAAATTTGTTGGACACGTTATGATAAGAAATAAACTAGAGAACTTGGTGACAACTGGCAAGATTGAGGGGAAAAGAACAAGGGAAAGGCAAGGAGGTAAATATCTGGATGGCTTGGTCACGTGGCATGGTCGCGCCAAGAAAACGGACCATTTTTTTGGTGATCGTATGAGATGGCGAAACATGACCGCCCACGCTCATCAGCATTGCACATGATGATGATTATTATTAACCATTTCCATAAATATTTCCCAGAGGAGAGTAGAGAGAGAGAGAGAGAGAGAGAGAGAGAGAGAGAGAGAGAGAGAGAGAGAGAGAGAGAGAGAGAGAGAGGAGATTTTAGAGAGAAATTACATCTTAATCTTTAAATGTAAATTTAAACTTAACTAACTAATCCTGCAGCGAATTTGTGCATCATCTAGCAGTTAAAATGTCAACCCCAGAGAGAGAGAGAGAGAGAGAGAGAGAGAGAGAGAGAGAGAGAGAGAGAGAGTGAGAGAGAGAGAGTGAGAGAGAGAGAGAGAGAGAGAGAGAGAGAGAGAGAGAGAGAGAGAGAGAGCGAGCGAAAGGTGTCGTATTTTATATCGATACGACCATTCCCAGACTCACCCTGACCTGAGCATGGCGCTCATAGAATCACCACACGAGACGGTAATATAAAACCTTCCAGAAGTTAACTATCAGTGCCGGGATGGCTCAGGGCAGTCGAGGACACGACGTCTCTCTTAGCTGGAGCTTGTCACAGGAAATAGCCGGACTGGCAGATATTGACAAATACATACATGGACAGACAAGCAGATATGGACACATACATACATGGAAAGACAAGCAGATATGGACAAATAAACACATTGACAGACAGGTGGAAATGGACAAATAAACACATTGACAGACATGCATATATGGACAAATAAATACATGGACAGACTAGTAGATATGGACAAATAAATACATAGACAGACATACAGATGTGGACAAATAAATGCATTGACTGATAGGCTGATATAGACAAATAAATACTTGGACAGACAAGTAGATATGGACAAATAAATACATGGACAGACAGGCAGATATGGACAAATAAACACATGGGCAGGGCAGTCGAAATAAATACATGGATAGACAGGCAGATACGGACAAATAAACACATGGACAGACAGGGAGATGTGGACAAATAAATACATTGACAGGCAGGCAGATATGGACAAATAAACACACGGAAAGACAGGGAGATGTGGACAAATAAACACTTGGAAAGACAGGGAGGTGTGGACAAATAAATAAATGGACAGGCAGGCAGATATGGACAAATAGATAGAGAGGCAGATGTACGCATGGATAGAGAGGCAGATTTACGCATCGATACACAAACAAACAGAGAAAGACAATATCGGCAGACAAAATATGAAGACAGAAACGGATGTAGCAATGGACAAACGATGATAAATATATGCAGATATGGACACATAAACATACAGATAGAGAGAAAGATGTACGGCTGAACAAACGTTGAGAAACACACACACACACACACACACACACACACACACACACACACACACACACACACACACACACCATCCATTATTTTTAATGAAAACTCTTTCTAATCACCTGCATGACTACAGTAACTTCTTAAGCAAAAAAAGATGAGTTACAATGTTATGCATTGTGCATCATTTTTATGAAAACTTTGAAAATGCCTTACAGATAGACAGTCGGGAACAGGAACTTATATGACTACTTATATAAATTAAATGAGATGCTTCACACCAGGAGCTGGGCGATGTCGGGCCGGGTCAGACAGACAGACAGACAGACAGACAGACAGATAGTCGGTAACGGGAACGGGAACTTATATGACTACTTATATGAATTAAATGAGATGCTTCCCACCAGGGACTGGGCGAAGCCGGGCAGGGTCAGCTAGTATATATATATATATATATATATATATATATATATATATATATATATATATATATATATATATATATATATATATATATATGGACAGACATACATATACGGACCAATACAAATATGGACAGACAGGTATTCTTCTTCTTCAGCTTTCCGAGCCATTGAGGTTCTTTGCTGCAAATACAATCCGTCTCCATTCGTCTCTCTGGTGGACCTTCTCTTGCCAGTCGTTGATTCCAAGTGCTTGTAGGTCTGTGCATGTATTATCTCTCCACCGTCTTCTTGGTCTACCTCGGGGTCTACGGTCATTTATTTCCTGAGTGTAAGCGAGTTTTGTTTCCCTATTATCTTCCACTCTTTCTATATGCCCCAGCTATTGTAGTCTATTAGCCTTCATGATACCAGTGATTAGCGGGGACTTAAACAGATCACAAATGTCTTTGTTACTCTCCTTTTCCACTCTCCACTTTGTGTATCCCTAATGGGTCCAAAGATGCGTCTTAAAATTTTGTTCTCAAAGGTTTGTAACAAGGCTTCGTCTCCTTTCGTTGTACTCCAGGTTTCAGAGTCATACAGCACAACTGGTCTGATCAGTGTTTTGTATATTGTGATTTTGGTGTTACGAGATAGCGCCTTTGATTTTAGTAGATTTTGTAGTGCATAGTATATCTTATTTCCAGAGTTGATTCTTGTCATCAAGCGATGCTACAGGCGTTATGGGATAAACTTCTCTCGCACCACACAAAAGACTTGTCAGTCGTACGAGAGGAATTGATTACACATTTTTATTGCCACTGGCTCTTACAATACACCAATTCACAAAACTGTCTCTAAAGAACCACACATGAATACACAGAACTTCCTATCACTAGTCGCCCCTAGCCCTACTGCTAAATCTATCTACTCATCTAAAGAATTACGCATCGACTCTAAGCGATGTGTTCCCTACGAAGTCTGTCTCCCGTCTGACAATTCTCCGCGTGCTGATTACACAGTACGCGGAAGAACCTCGTGCGCACTTCGGCTTTTGCGTGCTACATCATTCAACACGCTTAGAGTAGTAGCCTACTCTTGAGTTCTATTCTAGTTCTTGGTGTCTATCACGTTGGCGTGATTATACCGTGACCAGAGTGCTTACTCTCTGGTTGACACTCCCGTGTCTCATGAGAGAACTGTTTGACAGTTCCTCTCCCTATCTACTCCCTACACCTACACTGCCCTCATATTGGGGCACTGGGTTACCTCTAGTCTACTTGAAGTAGACCACTCATTCAGGGTGGTCTTCCCTCCTATCTATTCTAGTCTTTGACACACACCCTCCCCTCCTGTGTTGCGTTACAAACTTTGACTCATGGTTGTGATGCAAGAGGTTTCTAAAAATTAGTGTATCTAATTTTTTTTCAAAGACTACTTGGTTCTGGGTAACTCAATAGACCTCTACTGACTATTGTCACAATGTAGTATTACTTTACTTGGCTACTGGTGATCGCCACAAACTTGTCTGGTTGGCGTGAGCCCTCTTCTCAATCGCAATATTATATTTATTAGAGGTTTGTCTGAACCGGACCATTGTCTTATAAGACCTGCCCTCAAATAGCAAATTAACTCACTACCCATACAAAGTTGATTTTCTTAGGATCAACACACGAATTGCTTCATGTCCCCCATATAATATTAAACAACCCTTGCACAAGCTTTGTGCGATAGGATTCACCTATCTCGCTTCCGCGTGTAAAGTTATCTTTCACTGTTAAGTTAGTGTTTCGTTGTCTATTGTGTCCCCTGACCCAGAGTTATCTCCCATTGTTCTAAACAATGTATGCACTTTACATGTTTGTTTTCCTGGTTGTTTGCGTGTTTGGATGTAACTAATAATATACTTTACCTTCTAACATGTGTGTCTGTCCATAATTCGTATGTAAGTTAGTTTTCAAGTGCCATAATCCGGTTACATGTGGCCACAAACAAGTGTATGACACTAATTCGTGACTACGTTTCCGTCTTATGAGACTTAAAATACTTTCTCTAAGGTCTACACTAAACTACACATAACACATTCGAGACAGCATATTTCAACATTGAAAGTATACGCTTGACGCAGACAAATAATAAAAAGTCGCGTTGAGCGGCAGAAAAAATCCGCTGGTTGTCTTCACTCTCCGTTGTATATTTTCCATTTTCTCTCACTTTCACACTTCTGTGACACATCTTTTATCCTCCCAATTATTTAAAAACCTTGAAGTGACACTGTACAAGTTTAGCTCAGTTTGAAAAGAGTTGAGCTTAATGACTGTGCGTAATTAACTGCACGAGTCATGTATTTACACAATATTTACATGGATGAAATAGGGTTGATAGTCCCCTGATAATATTAAACACTAACTTCTACTGAAATACTAATACTAATTGTATAAATATATATATTCTAATTTCTTGCACAAACTTAACCTAATTTAAGGGAAGTAATCTAACTAACTAAAAAAATGAAAATGATGTGAGATGAGTTATGTACCTTTCTGAAATGAGTAATGTGAAATGTAAAAAAAATTATAAATGATGGGTTACTTAAACAAAAAAAAAATGTTTTATTGTCTAAATGAGAAAATATGCTTGATAATTTTACTATACATGGTGTAAATGATGTATGTTGAAATGTATAATTCTATAAGGTATAAACTAATTTAATCCTAAATGATGAGGTTGTTAAAGTGTTTAATAAGATGGAATGCATTAATGTGAAATGAAATGAACTAACTGGTACTGTTCCTATCTAAACTTTTTATCTTAGTCTTTAATTAGCTATTATTAAATTTAAAGTACTATCCTAAGTAAGTGGGTAAATTTAGTGATTTATCTAAACTGAAAAAAAATCTATTATATTCCATAATTCTATTCTAAATCTATATTAAAGTAACTAATCTAACTCTAATTTATCACTATATTAAAAACATGTTATAATACATATCACAATAAATAAATATATATACATGGTATTCGATTACCTCAGGTTAGTGGTTGCCATAATGTTCAGAAATTGCTTTTGTTGGCACCGTTCATAGATACACATTTGTCCTGGGTATATTAAATACACTACACAGTCATACTTGTGTCATGGGTATTCTTCCACTCGTAGAGTCCGCTGGTGTCGTAGACATGTATATTCGTGTCTGTTATTTACGCATTGTTCTGACACTGTTCTTCCATGAATAACCACAGGTGATTCACCGGAACACAAATGTAGCATAGTACGTAACGAGCTGTCTATGTACACACGGTGATTCACATGTTCTTGGAGCACAGTTCTTATCTTGCTGTCTATGGACACATGGTGGTTCACTGTTCTTAGTACACAGTCCTGATCATAATGTCTATGTATTACATAGGATATTTTACACAGGATATTTTAAGTTTACTAAATTACATCATCTTAGACTACATTTTCATGTGGAGTATCAGGTATTTCTACCTCAGATGGTCGACTAAGGGTATCAGCAAGAATGTTGTCCCTACCCTTAATATGCTCTATACTAAAAGTATAATTTTGTAGTATTAACAACCACCTGTAAATGCGGTCATTGCGATGCACCCCACTTTGTATGACCGTGATTGGGGAGTTGTCGGTCTGTACTACGAAGTGATTACCCGCTAGAAATCGATGTAACTTCCTTACTGAGTAGATGACGCTTAGGGCTTCCAACTCTGATATGGAATATCTGGACTCAGCAGGTGTGATCTTGCGGCTCACGTAGCAAATTGGATGGAAGATGCCATCATAAAACTGGCCTAGTACTGCAGCGATGGAAATCCTGCTGGCATCTGTCCTAAGATAATAAACGAGCCTAGGATTAGGCAAACGCAGGATTGGTACATTACTAAATAGGAGTTTCAATTTTGACAATGCAGAAATTAATAATGCATCTTTGACATCTAATTTTACCGATGCTTTCAAAACATTTGAAAATACACTTGTGATTTCAGCTAAGTTCAGTATGAACTTACTATAATAATTTACTAAACCCAAAAGGCTCCTGACCTGCCTCTTTGTTGTAGGCATGGTCAGGTTCATGATTTTAGTAACAATTCTATTGTCAGTTTTTAGTTGTCCTTGTGAAATGACATGACCCAAATAATCAATTTCTTGTAGGCCTAGTTCAACTTTGCTAGGTTTGACAGTGAGACCGAAGAGTCGCAACCTATCGAAGACATGTCTGAGTTTCAGTAAGTGTGTTGTCCAGTCATCTGTATGGACACAAATATCATCTATATATGTCACCGTATTCGTCACTCCATGTAGTAAATCTCTAGTTAGGCGTACAAAAGTGGCAGGAGCGTTACGAAGTCTGAAAGGAAGAAACCGCCACTCTTAAAGACCTAAAGGTGTTGAGAATGCAGTAAGATGGATGGATTGAGTCTGCATAGGGACCTGCCAATATCCCTTAGTAAGATCTAATTTAGAGAAGATTTTGGAGGTAGACATATCAAGAATAAGATCTTCGCAGGAAGGAATTGGTTCTGCGTCGATCTTAGTGACATTGTTGAGTTTTCTATAGTCCACACAGAGACGAATTGTGGAGTCTTTTTTCTTAACCAAGACGAATGGAAAGGAGTACTCAGATGTAGATTTCTGGATGATTCCACTAGCTTCTAAATTAAGAATTTCCTTATTTAGACTTTCCCTGTAGCTAAGTGGGATAGAGTACGGCCTGCATTTGATAGGCTTTGAGTCCGAAAGAAGGATGGAGTGTTCGATCCTGTCCGTCCTACCTGGAATGTCGGAAAATATGTCCTTATACTCCGTCACTAATTCTATTGTCTGTCGTCGTTGCTCTTCTGTTAGTCCCGGTTCTAACCGTATACAATCTAATGTCGCAGTCTTGTCTACAATTGGAACAGGTAGTTCCATCCCGTCGTCGTCTACCTGATTCAGTACGGTGGTGGTGCTAAGTGCGTTTTCTGTATGCTCACTAAGTGTATGCATCTCGTCGGCATTGCCAGTCTCGCTAACTAGTGTAGTTGCGTTATGTATTTCTGTCGTCTCATCAATAGGTGTGGGTGCATTGTGTTCGTCTGTCTCTAGCTCTGTCTCTTGTCGTGAAAAGTAAGGTTTCAACATGTTGATATGAAATATCTTTAAGTGTCCGTTTATCGATATTTCATAATCGACATCTGAAATTTTTCGTACCACTTTGAATGGCCCTTGCCATGAGGTCAATAATAAATTCCGTTTGTCTGGGAGTAAAAGCAGTATGTCTTGATCTGGTTCAAGATTAATAGTCCTAGCACCTCTATTGGCGTATTGGCGGTAGATTTGACCCTTCCTCTCCAAAGCTGCCTTGGCTATGATACACGATTTCATAATTTTATCTCGTGTTTCTGTTACCATCTCATAAGGTGTTTTAGGGGTTGGAATTTCAATCGTATTAGTTACTAACTGATGGTAAATTGTTAGGGGTCCACGTGGGTTAGCCCCGTATACTAATTCAAAAGGTGAGAAACCCGTGCTTGAATGGGGAATCTCCCGATAGGCGAACAGCACTGTTGGCAACAGTGTATCCCATTCAGATGGGTTTTCTGCTGTCACCTTAGCCAGCATATGCTTTAGGTCTCCATTAATTTTCTCTACGATTCCATTGCTGGCTGGATGATATGTTGTTGTAAAATGCTGTTTAATTCCTAACATTTTCGTAAGGGCTTGCGTTGCAGCCGATATGAATTGGGTTCCACGGTCGGATAAGATGGTACGTGGAAATCCGAATCGTGAGAACAAATGTAGCAATACATTGGCAATATCTTTGGAGGTGATGTATTTCAAAGTTACTGCCTCAACCCACCTTGAACATAGGTTTACTAGCGTTAAGATGAAGCGATTTCCTTTGCTGGACACCTGGTTCAGGGGTCCAACAATATCCACCGCCACACTCTCGAATGGCCTAGAGGCCAATGTAGAAGGCTGTACTTCAGCTGTAGGATGTTTACCCTTCCGTACTAACTGTTGACAGACATTACATGAACGACAAAATACTTTTATGTCATTACAAAAACCCGGCCAGTAAAAATGAGCCTGAATTCTGGCCCTGGTTTTATCGTATGCAAGGTGACCAGCAAACGGTGACTCGTGTGCAATCTTTAGCACAGTTTGGCGGTGTTGTACAGGTAACACCGTTTGCTGAATCTCATGGTTGTCAGTTGTATAATAACGAGTAAGGATCCCATTATTAAGTCTAAGGAACCATGATGCGTTTTTTGTTATTTTGGCTTTTTCTTTTAACATTTTTAGATACGGAGACACACTCGGATCAGCTTTTTGCTGGTCTATAAACTTTTGTCTGATGGTATCATCCGTGCTAGTTGGTGATAGCAACAGTAGTCTTTCTTCCTGTAGTGTGTCTTGGTGTTTAATGGTATCTGCTCTGGTTGTTGCATTGGCTGCATTTAATTTCTCCCATGCAGCTATTTCTTCGTTCGTGCAATGCTTCAATTGGGGTAAGCATCCCAAAATTAAATCAGTACAAGGGTTATCTAAAATAGCACATGTAAAGGTACCAGAAAGGAAAGGAGTGTTAATACGGGCTCTTGCTAACGGGTAAATTTCAATATTACCCGAAAAAGTTCGGCATTTGACTGAGTCACCTGTATAATCATTTGGATTCACCAATTCCTTTCTAAGACCGATAAGAGTGCTCCCACTGTCAAGCAAACACTGGCATGGTATTTCGTTGACCAATGCATTGTGGAACACCAAATTGCCTCTGGAGGCTAATGCTGCATTTACACTCTCAGAGGAGAATGGTACTGTATGTCCACATTCTAATCTTCCGTCTGCATGAAATTGGTGACATCGCTCACAACTGTCAAAGCTTAAAATATCGTTTACACAACAAACATCTTCAGATTGATTAAAAGGTAACTCTTTCTCGACCTCGCACTCAGTCTCACTTCCACTATCAGAAGATGTATCAATTAACATTGCACTGTTGGTCTTCATTCTTTGGCGGCCTAGGCACTTACTGGAATAATGCCCGTAGCTAGAACAGAAGAAACATTTGACTGCACGCCTGTATGCATTTCTCTTGTTTTGTTGTTTCTTAATGACCATCTCAAGATGTGTTGGATAGTTTGGTGATTTATCACACATAGCATAAGTATCATGAAAAAGTTGGCAATACACACATTTAAGTAATTTTTGATCTTTCTTGTCGACTCTCTGAAATGGTTTTTTTATTGCTACGATGGCTTTTAGGTTGGTCCTTAACAAAAGAGACTATTTCAGAGTCGATGTTTGATGTTTTAAAAATTTCTCTATTTGAGGAAAAATATGCGGAGCCTTTCTTCTCGAATTGCTCTATTGTTTCGATGTCTGACTGCTGCAGGAATTTAGCGAAAGGAGATGGGATTGTGGATATGACTTTATCCATGGCTATTAAATTTTTAAGTTTTTCAAAGTCCTTTCCTATTTTTGCTGCACTAAGCCATCTATTCAGCACGCTTTGGACATTCGAGACATAATCGATGAAGGTCTCACTTGGTTTTGGTTTTAAGTTAGAAAATTGCACTTGATACCCAGGGGCATCAAGTAAAAAATGTTGCATGATCCTATCGTGAATGTACTGATAGTTAGATCTAAGATCAGTTGGTATTGATTCAATAACTTTAAGGGGCTCCCCACTGAGGTTCTTCATGTAGATCATGGCCCACATATCGATTGGTACTTGATGGTATTTAAGCTGATATTCGACATTTTCTGTCCAAGCTGATATGGAATCTTCTTTACAGAATGGCTTAATAATATTTTTGTATTTATTAAGTTTATTCTCTTCTTGCTGACTCTTTAGTTTTGTAGCGGAGATATCTAAGTGTGAATCTACTTCCATACCTTTCATCTTTACCTGTGTCTCTGATTCAATCTGTATTTGTTTTTCTTTCACTCTGGCCATTTCATCTATCTCTCTTTGCTTTAACTCTCTCTCCTGATCTAATTGTTTTTGCTTTAACTCTAATTCTTTTTGTTTAATCTCCTTATCTTGTTCTAACTGTTTCTGTTTAGTTTCTTCAGCTAATTTTGCAATCTCTTTTTGGTGTTGTCTCTCTTGTTCTCCAATGTCCTTCTGATGTTGTCTTTCTCGTGCACGTTCATCTCTCTCAGCATCTTTTATTTCTTTAAATTTTTGATCAGCATATTGCTCTAATTCCTTTCCTGTGTGTCCTAATTCCTTGCCTGCTTGTATGCATTCAGCTAAAGTTGACATGTTGTTGGATAATTAGCTAGAGTTGCTAGGCACTCAAATATTTACTCAGGTATTTTAGACTTGTTAAGTTTTTAAATGCCTGTGTACCAAAAATATTATTCGATTACACTCTGAAAAAGAGATGCATTATTACTCATATTACATTCAAAATAATTTGGGTATACTCATCTTAATAATCCAGAACAATCAGGTACATTCGTTTGGCATCTCAGGTACAATCGTTTGGCACCTCGACACACACCTCACGTTACTTCTCTAAACAGCTCTTGTTATACCTGGTTTACAAGAGCATTAATAATTAACCATTTGTAAACGACATATGACTTTGACATTTGTTTGACATTTACAATAACATGCCCCCGGACAATACAATGTGGTATATTTAATAATAAATGTCACTGTCCTGTCTTCGTTCTAATGTCTTCTGCGTTCCCTAACTATTGCTGTTTAATTTATGAAAGTACTGTGCAGGCCGAATCTTATTTGCAAAAAGAAAGAAGTGCCATCGTGACGGTAGAAAATAGATTATGCTTACAAATAAATAAATAAATGCTTTAAGATAAATATAAAGAAAATAATAATGTTGAAATTAATAAGTATATTCAATATATAGCTTGTATAAATAAATAATATTGAATGTAATTCAAAGATTCAGGCGAGCAGCCGCTTGGCGATTTGTAAACAATCTGTCGCTGATTGCAAATGGCGTAGGGCAGCTGTGTGTCATCCGCAATACGTCACAGGCGCAGCGCTATTTTTAGATTGGAAAAATCGATATTGTCTCCGGCTCATTATTTTGTGTATCGCTCCGCCGTGAATCATGTTTCATAAATACATATAAATAAATAAATAATTGTTGAAATAAATGACACAAAACTATAATAATAATACTTACAAATCAGAAGAAAACATGTTCATAAAGCACAAAACATTTTAATAAGCATAAATAAACGTTAATCGGTCACGATGGGCACAGCTCGCATCTTGTTCTAGTCTGCACACGCTATTTTACACTAACACAAATTAAACCCTGTGATTAACTGACAGTAATACTATTTTAGAGCCGTGGGTGAGTGTTTTGGCTTGAACAATTGTCCAAGCCACACTTCTGACACCACTTTTATCCTAGCCTGTCATCAAGCGATGCTACAGGCGTTATGGGATAAACTTCTCTCGCACCACACAAAAGACTTGTCAGTCGTACGAGAGGAATTGATTACACATTTTTATTGCCACTGGCCCTTACAATACATCAATGCACAAAACTGTCTCTAACGAACCACACATGAATACACAGAACTTCCTATCACTAGTCGTTCCTAGCCCTACTGCTAAATCTATCTACTCATCTAAAGAATTACGCATCGACTCTAAGCGATGTGTTCCCTACGAAGTCTGTCTCCCGTCTGACAATTCTCCGCGTGCTGATTACACAGTACGCGGAAGGACCTCGTGCGCACTTCGGCTTTTGCGTGCTACATCATTCAACACGCTTAGAGTAGTAGCCTACTCTTGAGTTCTATTCTAGTTCTTGGTGTCTATCACGTTGGCGTGATTATACCGTGACCAGAGTGCTTACTCTCTGGTTGACACTCCCGTGTCTCATGAGAGAACTGTTTGACAGTTCCCCTCCCTATCTACTCCCTACACCTACCCTGCCCTCATATTGGGGCACTGGGTTACCTCTAGTCTACTTGAAGTAGACCACTCATTCAGGGTGGTCTTCCCTCCTATCTATTCTAGTCTTTGACAATTCTAGTTTGTATTTCTTCCCTTATGATGTTGGAGCAGTTGAAGATTGTACCCAGGTATTTGTATGTTTCCGTTCTTTTAATGGTCATATTATCTATTTGTATGTGGCCAGAGTTTTTAGCCATTCCGTCTCTTGAAATTATCATATATTCTATCTTATCTTGGTTGATAACCAGCCCCATCTGTTGGGCTTTTTCCTTTAAGTGAGTCAATATTTCCAATGTCTTTTGTTCACTTTGCCCTATAATATCTATATCATCTGCATAACCAAGCAGCTTGGATTTTCCTCCAATATCACATTCCTCCTTTATCTTCCTTACAACTTTCTCTAGAGCCAGATTGAAGAATAGCGGCGATAGTGCATCACCCTGTTTCAAGCCAGATGTTATTTGGAAGGGGTCTGATTTCCTGCCTTTATATGTTACTATATTATAAGTATCTTCCATGCATAGTCTGGTCATGTTGATTAACTTCCTTGGTATTCCAAATTCCTGCATAACATTCCATAGACTTCCTATGGACACTATCATAAGCCTTTTTAAAATCCACAAAAATGTTACGGAGATCTCTTTTATATTCCCAATGTTTCTCGGCTATTTGTCGTAAGATAAATATCTGATCTATTGTTGATCTGTTTTGTCTAAAACCCGCCTGGTAGTCACCTAATATGTCTTCTGAATATGGTTTTAGTCTATTTAGTAATACTGCGGATAGTATCTTATAGCTTGTGGACAGTAGTGATATTCCTCTATAATTTCCACATTGGAACTTGTCTCCTTTTTTAAAGATAGGTATCAATAATGACTCTTTCCAGTCATGGGGTAATTCTTCTGTCCTCCAGATTTTTATTATTAGTTCGTATAGCTTTAGATGTAATGCATGGCCACCTGCCTTTATAAATTCAGCAGCAATTCCATCAGTCCCAGTTGCTTTATTGTTTTTAAGTCGTGTGATTACATATAGGATTTCTTCAAATGTAGGTTCTTCAATTTGTGGTTCGCATGTTAGAACCTCTTCCTGTGGGAAAATGTTACTTGGAGCTTCACAATTTAGTATTTCAATAAAATATTCTTTCCATGTGTTGCACATTTCCTCATTGGTATTTATCATATTCCCATTTTTGTCTTTTAAACCATATGTGTTTTGTTGGTGCCCTCGTTTCATTGACTTCAGTTGTTTAAAAAATTTTCTGGATTCATTTTTCTGGTGATTAGTTTCCATATCTTTGATTATATTACTCATATATTCTTGCTTCTGCTGTCTGACTATTTTTGTAGCCTCTTTACATTCATTTCTATAATGCTCTTCCTTTCGGATGTTATTGATGTCATTTAACCATACATGTCTGGCATTCTTCTTCCTAATGACTGCTTCTTCACATTTTTGATTGAACCATCTGTTCTTTCTATGCGTGGTTAACACACCGAGACATTCTTCTGCGGTAGATTGAATTGTATTCTTGATATTCAACCAAGTTTGGTCAACGCTTTCCTCCGAAGGGTCTTGCAGAGTTTCAAGTTTACATTTTATTTCATCTGTAAATTTCTCTTTGACTGTAATGTCTTGTAGTTTTTCTCTGTTATATGTTGGGTGTAATCTTTGAAATTTAGTATAGAAAGCTCTCTTAAGTTTTATTTTAAATTTTGCTCCAACGAGGAAGTGGTCACTGTAGCACTCAGCTCCTCTATAACTTCTAACTTGCTGTATGTTTGATGCATTTCTGTTGTTAATTAAAATGTGATCTATTTGATTATAGGTTCTCTTGTCACACGATTTCCAAGTTTGTTTGTGTATATCCTTTCTTTGTAGTCTGGTACTGCTAATCTGCAGTCCTTTGGCTTCTGCCAGGTTGATGACTCTCCATCCATTATCATTTGAAGTTGTATGTAGGCTTTCCATACCGGCCACTTTTTTATTAGTTTGCTCTCTACCTATTTTTGCATTGAAGTCTCCCAGCACAATCAGGATGTCCTGTTTGGGGGTTTCTTCTATGACATCTTCCAGATCATTATAAAAGTCTTCTTTAATATCATCTTCTTTCTCTTCAGTAGGTGCATGTACATTAATCATCGTTATATTTTTCCATTTACCTTTTATTCGTAATTTACTAATCCTGTCATTAAAAGCTTTAAAGTTTAAAACGTTCCCTCATAACTCTTTTTTGATGACAAATCCTGTTCCTAATTCATGTTTATTTTGGGTGTTTCCTCCATATATTATAGTCATTCCATTTTGCTCTAAAGTACCCTCTCCTGGCAACCTTATTTCTTGAATTGCTGTTATATCCATTTGATATTCAACCAGCTCCCGGGTTAGTTCTTCGGCCGCTCCTGCTCGATATAGTGTCCGTACATTCCATGTTCCAAATCTCAAAAGTCCTTTAACGTTCCAAGGTCGTTGTCCAGATAAGTCAGTCCGATATCGAGGCTCATGTATTTGTTTCGTAACAAAGAAAGCTTTTTACAAAGGTGAGGATGTTAACCCCACGCTTCAACCCCCAACCTGGAGGACCAGGGTGTTTCTCTTTGTCTGTTCTCTACCCTTTGACCTGTCCCGCTTGGGAGGCCCTGCTGGTAGCTACGCTACCGCCGGCATAGCTCTCAGGGTCATTGAGAAACTCAAGCTCCCCCACCACGACAAGGTGGAAACACCATCGGGGGAGACAGACAGGTATATCTGGATAAATAAAGACAGGTATATCTGGATAAATAAAGATCTGAACAGACAGACAGATGACCGTGCGGACAAACGTTCAAAAGCAAAGATAGTCAAGCGGGAAAGGATAGATAAACATACAGATGGAGAAACAAAACGACTGAAAGACAAATGAACAGACAGAAAGTGTGAGGAAGAGAGAAAGTAAGAGAGGGAGAGAGAGACAGAGAGAGAGAGAGAGAGAGAGAGAGAGAGAGAGAGAGAGAGAGAAAGAGAGTGGAGAGATTGTAGAGAGAAATTAAATCTTAATCTTTAAATTTAAATTTAAACTTAACCAACTAATCCTGCAGTGAATTTGTACATCCTCTAGCAGTTAAAATGTCAACCCCAAAGAGAGAGAGAGAGAGAGAGAGAGAGAGAGAGAGAGAGAGAGAGAGAGAGAGAGAGAGAGAGAGAGAGAGAGAGATGGGAGGATAAAAGGATAGATTAACGTTCAAACGAACGAATGAACGAACGAACGAATTTTATTTTCAAAGGGTCACAAATTGGGGACGCAGTCCCATCTTATATTTGCGCCTTCCAATCGCTCATCTTTAGTATTTTATTCATAATTATCAGACAGACATATCGACAGACGCAGACAAACCATCATCATCATCATCATCATCATCATCATCATCATCATCATCATCATCATCATCATCATCATCATCATCATCATCATCATCATCATCATCATCATCATCATCTGCTGTGCCGTATGACGTTCGGTGTTCAGTATCTCCACGGTTCTCAGTTCTTGGTGTTCTGGATCAACTCTGCTGACACTCCACCATGCCATAGTACCAGTTCATCCAGTATGATTTCTCTTGGTCTTCTCCTTCCTCTCCTTCTTTCGCCAATCTTTCAAGTCGTAGCGTTGTTACCCAATGCCTCTTTTCACATTACAAGACCAAATGACCAAGGCATGCTGTATGTCACCTTCGTATATTTGTATATAAGTGTCAGGTCTTAGTCAGATAAGGCTGAGCTACCGTATGATAGTAGAAAGTATTACCTGCTTTCTGTTAGCGCCAAATGTTAGGCGGCGCTCACAAAACCCGACACCCCACATTGTGCCAACTACTTCGGGGGGGGGGGGGAGGAGCGCAGTTGGGAGGTACAAACCTTATCCTGGTGCGAAGAAATGCAACCTAAAGACTAAATGTCCTGGCAGGGCAGACCAGGCCCTAAGCCTTGTTTGGCAACTGCTCTAGGATGGAAGCTCCCACAGGCGGACAGTAAGAGCGTTGCTTTGTTCACCCGGCAGCTTCTGCAGCGTGGCTTGTTCCAGACGTATTGATGCTACTTATCCTCTGAAGTAAACTAGGCAGGCTGAGAGGGGGATTATGCTGCATGAGCAACACATAGTCTTTTTTTTACAACTCAGACCAGGCTTTGTACTACGGAGAGGTATAACGCTATGCCTGCTCTTCTAATACCATGTTAGTTAGTTGCATATACTTTACAGGACGTTGCAGTCAACACCAGTATTTTTTACTGTTGTGATCTCTTGGCAAGTTTACGTTCAGTAGTTTGCCAATGCTTTCTTAACGACCAGCACCCATACCATTTTGGAAAAACAAACCAACGCAACTCGATTTGCTGCCAAATCGCACGTAGCTGTGTTTCGAGCGCGGGTATGCGGGATCACGAACTGCGACCGTAACTCCTACGCCACGGAGCCGATTCCACCACCATGGGTTGTAGTTATTGTGCCTTATTGGAAGCACAACGTATATTTGTGTATACCATTCCACTCTCGTTAGCATTTTCCTGCAATCATTGTTAGTTACTGTTATCAGTTATCAGTTGGGGTATCTTCATTGCACTCCGGACATGTCCATAGGTGCTCAGATCCTCCCCCCAACATATGCATCAGCGTCCGGTGGCTAATAGTGCCAGTTCTGTGTTGGTTGACGAGGCGCTTTGTTTTCCCGATGTACCTCTCGCGTCTGGCTGTGCCGATTCTTACTCCAAGGTCTTTCATACTGGACAGCGATGTGGAATCACTGACGTCAAAGTCCTCTGTTCTCGCCATATCTTTAAGGACGTTAATAACATCGGCACGATCCATGGGCTGGCCATCTACAGGGGGTGCAGAGCCAGCCAGTTTGTCAGCTCGTTCATTTCCCTCGACTCCGGCATGTCCCGGGACGAAGATGAAGGTGACTTTACGGACAACAGACTTCCGCAGCGATTCAGTCCACTGTCTACGTACAGATCCAGCTTCGACCTTCTGAATCATGCTCATTGAATCACTTAGTACACACACGTTGGTATAATGCTGTGATTCCAGCCATATGAAAGCCTGTGTAACTGCCATCACCTCCATCGTCATGCTGCTCGTGGTCATAGAGTGGGCACCACTAGATTCTTGAACGGTTCGGCCCGCTGAACGGGCTGTAAATGCCCACGCACTTCTCTGCTGCTTTACAACAGATCCATCTGTATAGATGAGCACTTCGGGGCTATCTGGGTGTTCATAGATGAGCGCGTTAACCTCTGCATTGACAGCGGCAGGGTTCTGCTCTCTGCACCGTCTGTCGAGTGTGATAATGCAGGAGAAAGTGCACTTAAAAGCTGGAGGCACCGGCACCCATTCCTTGCCGGGGTTGATACTGGTAAGACTGCAGACCTGTCTGACGACATCTTCCGCCCGACCCATCCATGATTTTCCCCTCTTTAGCCTGTCACCCTTTTCTCTGAATATAGCGTCGTGCAGAGGGTGCTGCTCATCTGCACTTATTTTTAAGTATGCACGAGCTCTCCAGATCTTGATCCTGTGTTCCATTGTCGGGAAGTCAAGGAGGTATCTCATTGCTACACAGCTGTTGTCTCTCGTGCAGCCCAAAATGATGCGCATGGCTTCGTTTTGTACCTTTTCAAGTCTTCCAATCTGTGTAGGGCTGACAGTGAGGATGGCCATGGCATACTCGATGCGTGAAAGCACAAGTCCTTGGAACAGAAGTATTAGCAGTCTTTGCTCGATATTGGCAGTCGCCATGACTCTCATTGCTGCCAAACCTTTTCGAGCCTTCGTTATGACATAATCGACATGATCTCTGAAGGACAGGCTACGATCAAGCCTCATGCCAAGATATGTCATTGACTGGGTTCTACTCAAACTGCTCCCGTCCATTCTTACTGCCGGCAGGTCTGTTTTCACAATATGGTTGTTTAGTGAGAACCATGTAACCGTTGCCTTTGCAGGGTTGACAAGGGCATCGGCATCAGCACACCATGAGGAAATTCGATCTAGTTCGCCCTGCATATCATTGGCAACCGCCTGTCTATCTCGACCCCGTCGATATACGAGGATGTCGTCAACGAATGACAGAGTCCTACCCCTCCCGTCCAACTGTTGTTCAGTGATCGGCACCGTATACACGTTGAATAGTACTGGTGACAGTGGTGAACCCTGCGGCAATCCTGGACATATCGTTGTCGGCTCAGAAGACCAACTCCCGCATCTTAGCACCACTTTCCTTTGGAGCAGAACTGCAGCTATCCATCGTACAAGGTGAGGGTGCACTTTCAGTCTGAGGAGGGTTTGCATCAAGTGCTCGAAAGATACTCTGTTATATGCGTCCTCTAAGTCTATGGCGGCCGCACATGTC
This sequence comes from Cepaea hortensis, assembly GCA_963921405.1. Taxonomy (NCBI): domain Eukaryota; kingdom Metazoa; phylum Mollusca; class Gastropoda; order Stylommatophora; family Helicidae; genus Cepaea; species Cepaea hortensis. The sequence goes on from OY992879.1 coordinate 48,737,480, forward strand.
TCTTCTCTGACCTGAAATCCTTCGTAAACATATTGAGCAAAGACCGCCGCATTCAGCCATGACTCTTTGTTGCGTCTGTATCCTCCAAGTGTGGGCGGGAAGCAGCCGAGCTGTTCCAAGTCCCAAGCAAGTCTGTGTGCTACAATTTTCTCCAGTAGCTTGCCAACAGTATTCTGCATCGTAATGATTCTGTAGCCGCTTATCTTGGAATGGTCTTTGTTCGGTTTTGGCAGCGGCAGCAAGTAGCTGTGTAGCCATTCTTCTTTGACCTGACCCCTCTGGATACTGGTGTTGAATTCTCTGGCCAGTTCTTCCATGTCATCATCTGATATCACCAGTAGGTTACCATATCGGATGCCGTCTGGGCCTGGGGCGGTGTTAGGTGATTTATTGAGCATCGCACGCAATATCTCAGCTGTGATTGTCAATTCTTCGTCTGTCCCGACCCCCTCGCACAATTGAGAGAGTGTCGTGTGTTGTTGTGGCAGTCCAATGTTTTAGCAACATGCGTCTTAGAAAGCACATTTCCGCTGTATCCAAGCTTTTCCTATTTTGTTCAATCACGTTCCATGATTTGCTGCCATACAGCAAGACAGGTTGCATATAACATTTCAGTACCATTTTTTTCTGACATTCAATGGCAGTGACTTACTGCATACAATGTTTTACATTTTCAGAAATGCAATGTCTTCTGGACGTATTCTGTTTTGAATTTCGGCCACACATCTACCATTTGATGGCAGGATTTTTCTGTTATTTGAATGTATTGACTTGGTGAAGCATGTTCCCTTGTATTGTTGTATCACATGTTACTACATTAATAGCCCAGGGGCTAGAAAGCAGGGCTCAACTTCAAGAGACCAGCGTTCGAATCCTCGTTAAGCTGTGGATTTTTTCTGTCGGGGGTAAAAAGAAAATCCTAACTTGCACAGTTCGCGGCGACTGCACTAGCCAGGCGGCCTAAATTCCTTAGGTTCACGACCTCAAAGTATTATAGACAGTAAATGACAGTTTTTAAACATTGGGTTTGACAGTAGACAAATTAATATAAATCTACACACTACATTATTAGATACAATACAATAGTACAATATTAGGCATACAGATAGACAGACAGACAGACACTCACCCACTTATACGAACACACCCACACACACGAACATACACACACAGGGACGAACACACACACAAACACACACACGTCCACATATATACACGAACACATCCACACATACACAAATATACACGAACACGCCCACACGCACTCACACCTATACACGAACACTCCCACACACACCCACATACACATATACACGAACACACCCACACTAACTCACATATATACACGAATACATACACACACACGCCCAAACCTATACGCGTACACACATGCACACGTACATATACACGCACACACACCCACACACACATATACACGAACACACAAACGTACACATATACACGAACACACCCATACTCACACATTTACAGGAACACACCCTCAAACACACGACCACTCACACACACACTTGCACGAACACACCTACACACGAACACACACATATACAGGAACACACCCTCAAGCACACGAACACACACACACACACACACACACACTTGCACGAACACACCTATACACGAACACACACTCACACACATACACACGAACACACACACGCGAACACCCACCCACACAATTATATATAGATACATCAGTGGAAGCTTGGACGCCTGCGTCCGCCGGTGGCCGCTAACAGATCCTGACCACCTGTCTCTCCGTGCATTCAGGCGAACATAATCTGATCACCATATCACATCACTGACCCTGGGGGGGGGGGGGGGGGGGGGAGGGGGTTTGCTTGGCCAAGTGGTCACGCCACATCGCTCCAAAGGATTTGTGTTCAATTACAAACTACGACATTCGGCTCACGAGTGTTGTTTTCTTGAAAACTATTAAGGGTCGAAGCTGAAGCTACAGAGTTTGTGCACTGTGCGACCCCCTGAGGTAAACGACCGAGCCATGTGGGATAACACTCGGTGCAATGAAATCAATCCTCTTGTCCTTAACACCTTGTTGTAAAACATCACAACTCCGTATCAGGTTCTTGCGTTGCAACTTTATATATATATATATATATATATATATATATATATATATATATATATATATATATATATATATATACACACACACACACACACACTAGCTGACCCGGCCCGGCTTCGCCCAGTCCCTGGAGGGGATCTATCTATCTATCAGTCTGTCTGTCTGCTTGTTTGTCTGTCTGTCTGTCTGTCTGGCTGATCCGGCCCGGCTTCACCCAGTCCCTGGTGGGGAGCATCTCATTTAATTCATATACGTAGTCATATAAGCTCCCGTTCCCGACTATCTGTCTGTCTGTCTGTCTGTCTGTCTGTCTGTCTGTGCCGGCCCGGCTTCACCCAGTCCCTGATGGGGAGCATCTCATTTAATTCATATAAGTAGTCATATAAGCTCCCGTTCCCGACTATCTGTCTGTCTGTCTGTCTATCTGTCTGACCCCGCGTGGCTTCGCCCAGCTCCTGGCGGGGAGCGTCTCATTAAATTCACACAGTAACTTAAAAGAATGTCCTTCCACACACACCATCCATTATTTTTAATGAAAACTGTTTTTAATCACCTACATGACTGTAGATAACTTCTTTAATCATAAAAAGATGAGTTACAATGTTATGCATTATTTCTATGAAAACTTTGAAAATGCCTTAAAGATTATATCATTATTTATTATAACTCATTGGCCTGTAAATAACTATAGGCAAAGAGTTTATAAATCTTTGAAAACCATGCAACAATATGACTATAAAGTATATAAAAATGTTATTAAAAGTTATGCCCCTTGAAATAACTTTTCTAGAGTTAAGTCCCCTTGCTATATATAAATTATAATGAAAAATGAAATATTAAATTTTATTAAGTAAGTAGCCAATTTTACACTAAAAAACTATTACAGTCGGTTGCACGGGAATGAAAGGAAGACGTGTAGAAAATTTCATCTCAATCGGATGTACCGTTATCGAACGCATCCAATATATTGCCAACCACACACATACAGTCTCTTTATATATATATATATATATATATATATATATATATATATATATATATATATATATATATATATATATATATATATATATATATATATATATATATATATATATTTATTTACAAGGGGGCTTCACATGACAAACTTAAAAGTGTGATAGAAATAATGTAACTATGCCATTGTCGTGTAACCTGTCAATATTGTTGCTAAGGGTGTCAAGAGTGTTCAGCACGCGACATCACGGCGGAGACGAAGGCGGTGACGTCATAGGGATAGTTTAAAATGATCGCCCAACTTTTGACATGCACCAACGAGGAGCATCATTCTTTTATCCGTGATTTGATCAGTGAATTGATCGGCGAATAAACGTTTAGTATAGTGATGCATGCTTGTCAGACCAGCAAGTGTATGAGTGGAGTAGAAAGTTTCAAAACGACATGACTTCTGTGACAGACTGTTCACGTCTGGCCAGGCACACCGATTAGTGACCCCAGATAAATGTTTTCTGCAGGAATCCAAGCACGTTATCGGCGCTGGAGGAATGGCATTGAACTGACTGGTGACTACATTACAAATGATACATTTGTTCTTTATGTTTGTACCCAGGATATATTTACCCCCAAAAAAAAAAAAAAACGAAACATTTAAGGTTTTCATGTGAGGCGTCTTTGTATATCACGATCTATACATTATTAGACAAACACATACACATAAAAACGGAGTGAAACATCAGTGTAATGAGAAGTCTCAGACACGACAGAACTACACAAAAGCGAGGAATATTTCTGTCACGCAGTTTTTAGTAAACCTTGACAAAAAAACTGTATTTCACAAATGAATCGCGTTTGCTTTTGTGTGCTTCGTGCTGACTGTTTTTGTCTCATGTCTTAGAACATTATCTGGGTCATTGTTAGCTTGTCATGGGTTTCTTTCTGTTTTGTGTGTGTGTGTGTCTGGTGTGATGCCGTTTGCTCATATTTTAAATCTCCCAGAAATATGGGTCGGATGTTTTTCATTACTTTGAGAGGCGTTATAAATGCATCACAGTTATGTCATTGATGTTCCTTCCCATCACTTGTCTGTCTGTCTCTCTGTTTGTCTATTTGTCTGTCTGTCTTCTGTCTGTCTATCCGTCTGTCCAACCGCCTAGCTAGCTGTTCCTTCCCATGCCCTGTCTGTCTAACCATCCATGCATCCAAAATCTGCATGTCTACCTACCTACCTACCTACCTACCTACCTACCTACCTACCTGCCTGCCTGCCTGCCTGCCTGCCTGCCTGCCTGCCTGCCTGCCTGTCTGTCTGTCTGTCTGTCTGTCTGTCTGTCTGTCTGTCTGTCTGTCTGTCTGTCTGTCAGTCTGTCTGTCTGTCTGTCTGTCTGTCTGTCTGTCTGTCTGTCTGTCTGTCTCGTTCTCTCTAACTACCTTACCACACCTCACCTGCTCACCTACCAGTCGTCTATCCATCTATCTACATATCTGTGTCCGTCCATCCATCCATCCATCCATCCATCCATCCATCCATCCATCCGTCCATCCATCCATCCGTCCTTCTGTCTGGCAGTCTGTTCGTCTGCACCCTCTCTCTCTCTCTCTCTCTCTCTCTCTCTCTCTCTCTCTCTCTCTCTCTCTCTCTCTCGCTCTCTCTCTCTGTCAGTGTGTTTCTGTCTGTTTTTCATTCTGTATGTTTGTCGGTAACATCAATAACATTAATCAATGGATCAATAACATTAGATACGCAGATGATACAGTCTTGATTACAGACAATGAACAGTACCTGCAACATTTAGTAGATGCGGTTGTTGCACACAGTGAAACAACTAGGGTTAGAACTGAATAGTAAGAAGACACAGATTATGGTCGTCACTGGGAAGAAGGAAATACCACAATGTGATATACGAGTAAATAGGCATATTCTTAAGTAAGTGAATCGATACAGTTATCTCGAAACAGTCATAACATCTGATGGGGGATGCCTCGAAGAGATTAGAACAAAAATTGCCATTGAAAAGGTAGCCTTTTGCAAGATGGAAAACATACTGACCAATACAAAGATATCAACTGAAACGGGAAAAAGTGTGTTGAAGTGCTACATAGAACCTATACTTTTGTATGGATGTGAAGAGTGGACAATGAGCAGCCAAGCTGAAAAACATCTGATGGCTGCAGAAATGTGGTTTCTGAGGAAAATGCAAAGAATACCATGGACAGATGTGGCATAACCGCTAACCACCATTATTCAGTGGCCAAGAATGCACGCCAAGGAGATGAGAAAATATAGAACCATTGACTGCAAACTGAAACCAAAACTTAAAAACCGAACGCCTCATCAAAACTGAAACGGAAAGATCGACAGATGACGTCAATTCTTGGAATATTTCATCAGCCAAAACTCAGGAGATCATTGGATAAAATAGACATGTGACAACGCTTCCGCGCGAAACGCCTAGTTAGAATATGTTAATCGCGCACTCCTTCTGCAACCCGCCTAGCGAACAGACGCAAAAGCTAGTGTGACCAAATTTTCAAACAGGGACTGCAGATTGTCTAGATCCGAGGTAAGTTTGTTACTCCTTTGATTAAACTGATGACCAGATGTATCAAGTGGCAAGTAATGGTATCCAGTGTTTGTAATGTCAATTGAAATGTATTATTATAAATTAAAACCTCTGAAGTGAAAAATGCTCGACTGTAGATTCTGACGACGCAAAGCCGATTCCCGGGCAAACTGACAATCTACTACTCTCTTCGAATACTGCAATCTCTGATATTCTTAAAGATAGTTATTAACTTTAAGAAGTGCATAATAATACTACATTCTATTCTAGACAACTGTACGAAGTGATGATTCTAGGGCAATCTTGTGCATTTCCTCAGAAACACGGCTTCAAATGCTATCACTATCTACAGTTGATAAGACCGTTCGTGTACTAGAATAAGTGCCTCTTTTTTAAAACAGAATTATCTATGCCTATTTTCACTCTAGAAAGCTGAAAGAGAAATCAAATCTTTCCTTTCTCCTTCATCTATTGAATAAATAGGGTTTGATGGAATAAATATTTATATTTATGTCAGATTTTACTTAGATAAGGTCACTCATGAACTGCATTACATCAGAAAAGTTATGCTTCGCGGAACTCCATCACCAGAAGTTGACTTAACCCACTACTCAACATAACTTAAAACACCACACCACACCACCCAACACTCAACACCACAACAACAACAGGTAATGGGAGAGGAGTTATTATACAAAGAAGAAGAAGAAGTTGGTTAATTAGGAAAACACAGAGAACCATTTATACACACTACAAACCCAATTAAGTGATAGAAATGTTATAAATGTATGCCATTTATGCATATGCATTTTGACACCTCCTCACTCTTGTCACTGTCTTACTGTACACGTCTCACTGACCCCAGGTCCAATGAGAACTTACATACAGCAGGAACCAGCTGATACCAGGCGTACACAGTGTGATAAACTCTGACCACCCCAAATTAACCCAACACTAGATTAGAGAAAAGAAGAGAGGGAGGAGGGGGGGGGGAAACTAGTTCCTAATTCAGGAATTTAGGTTTCTTCTGACCTACCTCTAGAATATTGCATTGGTAGGATTGTACATATTTATGTGAATCTTACACAGTGAAATCTTGGTGGCAACCAATTGGCAACCAACTGGCCAACCAACCAACTCAGACCAGAAAGAGGGAAGAGAGAGAAAGAGATGAACCACACGTGAGATGGAAGATGACTACGCCATGAGCAGAGTATGGGAGGCCTTCAGAGAAGCTACACGGGCGGAACTGAGGTGGATCCATCAGACAATGGACCGAGGCTTATCCTAATCTCCCAATCACAAGGTTACATTTTTAAGGAACACACAACACCCATTTCAGGAACAGATACCTAAATGTTGAATTATCATCTCCATATTTATAATGTACAACATTTATATGTATACAATGTTTCCACACTTGTTGACATCTTATGCATTGATGTTTAATTGTTGATTGACTGTAAACTGGGGCCTATATGCCATTTTCTATTTTATCTTGTGTAAACCACAACAGAAAATGTGTAACCGGCCTAAAGACACAGGCCCAGTCAATAAATGATGAACATTAACTGACCTTCTGTTAATTTGTCAGTCAAACCTATCTGTTGATTCTTCATCTTATGTGTATAAACCATGTGTCAATGTCTACTGGAATTTGTTAAATGTGTAATTGTCAAAACACATCCACTCATGATGCATTACCAAATTGGGGAGAGAAGACTCTAGGTCTATCAACTGCTCAACATCCATGCTTTCTTAACATAAATCAGACTGAGAGAATTCTCCAGTCTTTCCTCAGAATTGGAAAAAAGGGGGCTCAAGAGCTAAAAGAATCCTTGGAGCAGGGGCAGAATCCCAGTTAGTATTTACTATTCTCACCAGGGCCATAATCCATATCTCCTAGACATAATTAATAAGACGAGGCCTGCAGATAACTCGAGGGTCATATTCTGGGGTTATTGAAGATAGAAGAGGATGGGGGGCCCAACTTCTTTTGTTAGAAATGAGGCATGCACCACAGTGATCTCCCACTCCCTTCAAAATATATGACAACAGACAGAAAAACCAATGAACAAGTCCTCCAAGAAACCAATCAAGATTGTAAACAGATTAGAGTCATTAGACGTAGACAGTCAAAATTTTTTGGACATGTTATGAGAAGAAATGACTTGGAGAACTTGGTGACAACTGGCAATATCGAAGGGAAGAGACCAAGGGAATGACCGAGAAGTAAATGCCTAGGTGGCTTAGCCACGTGGCATAGTCGAGACAGGAACACGGAGCTGATCAACGACTCTGGTGATCGAGTGAGATGGCAGAACATGACCGCCCACGCTTATCGGCATGGCACATGATGGATGGATGGTTTGTCGATTTGTTAGTCAATCGATCCAGATGTCTTTCGGTCTATCTGTGTGCTTCTTGTCTATCTACCGGTGTGTGTGTGTGTGTGTGTGTGTGTGTGTGTGTGTGTGTGTGTGTGTGGGGAATGTTTGTATGGGTGTGTGTGTGTGTGGGTGTGTGTTGGCATGGTATGTACCCCGCCTTTCTCTACCACCTTACCCTGTCAATTTCCTACCACGTCCGCTTGTCTGTCACACATCCTTCCATGTCCTGCCATTTCTCTGAATCACTCTTTCCTTCAACACGCGATCTAACACACTCCACGATTCCTATGTCCCATCCTCACACAGTTTCTACCTCATTCCCACTCCTAACAGTTTGCAGTCCTCCTCTCCCTCTCTCATCCTCCCTCCCTCCCTTTCTCCCTCCCTACCTCATACTTTCACTCACTCTCATTCCCTCACAAACGCATCCAATCCTCCCAGTGAAAATACAACATGTTTATATTTGCTTGAGATAAAAACCATCCAGAATTCCCACACAGGAATGCGCGTCTGAATCAAATAGTGAAATCTTCACAACGCCAGCTAGTGGTAGCGCGCATCCATCATATTCAATACACACAGAAATTGAATACTCTTCGTTTCCAATACTGAATAGAGTTCTAATTTTTTCCCCTTCATCTTCTATCATTTTAACTCGGTCCTTTTTCTCTTAAAGCTCTGATTAATGGAGTGTCTTTTGGCTACTGACCTGTGGTTATCTCCGGCATCGGTTCTCTATTACTTCCCTTTAGGCAATGGGAAGATCATTATTTTCTTGTAGCCGCGGTAATCTGGCAGTCGGTCGTTCGTATAGTTAGTTGTCAACATGATAGTAGACTGGAAATGGGGGAACCTTAGTGAAGCAAGGAATAGTAGCATTGTAGCGTACCATGCATGTCGTCATCATCATCAAGTGCCATGCCGACTGGCGTATGCGTTCATGACTCTCCACATATCTAGGTCTTTGGTTTTCTGGATCAACTCTGTTGATGATTTTCTTCCATGCCACCGTCCCAATCCACCAAGCATCATTTCTCTTGGTCTGCTTCTTTCTCTATTCCCCTCGATCTTCTCAGTTGTCACGATAATCTCCAATGCCTCTGTTCTCACCACATGACGAAAGACAGCTGTTTGTCTCTTTCTTATTGTTGTATATAATGTTCAAGTTTCTTTAGCTTCTTTCAGACAGTCGTTGTTAGCTACTTTGGTAGTCCAAGGAATTCGCAACTTTCGTCTTAGGAACCACATCTCTGTTGCTTCCAAGCTCTTCTTAATTTGTTCATTTACATTCCAAGATTCACAGCAAAATAGGTTTTATTTAGCACTTCAGCACTTTCTTTCTTAAATTCAATGATAGTGACTTATTGCATAAGATACTCTTCATTTTCTGAAATGCAGCTTTTGCTTGCCCTATTCTGCTCTTAATCTCTGTTATGCATCCTCCATCTGATATTATACATGCCCCTGGGTATACATGTCGTAAGATTAGATTAAGGCAGGTTGAGGCTATCCCATCCCTGGCAAGCTTTAGTTGCAAAATCTGATCCCCATGATTACATCTAAAGAGTTGAAAGAAAGAAAGAAAGAAAGAAAGAAAGAAAGAAAGAAAGAAAGAAGAAAGTGATAGTAAATCTTACCATTCCAATATCACAGCACTCGGGATATTTCCACACGCACTACCGTCACCAGGTGTATGTTTGTGTGCTGACCAAGGCTGTGACCGCAGCTTCGATTGTATCACATTTGATTGTGATTTAGTAAATCTTACCATTCCTAATTATCGTTTTCATTGATTCATCTATCTTCATCAGCCAGAGAACAGCCCCAATACTGATAGGCTCCGCTGTAGTATGATTGTATGTCATCTGGCTGTCCTCGGAGTTGTGAGTGTTGACCAGATCCTGTAGTCACTCCCTGCTGCACCATTCTCTCCAGGCCATCATAATTTACAATGAGTTAATTGCATTCCTTAACAGGACGTCGTAGTCAAGTCCAGCATTTTTGGCTGTTTGTGATTTATTGGCAAGTTTACGTTCAGTAGTGTGTCGTTGCTTTCTGAACGACTGGCACTCATACCATATGAAATATCAACGTAAGGCGGTCTGCTGCCAAATCGCCCGCAACTGTTTCAAACGCGATATGCGGTATTACGAATTGCGTCCGTAAGGCCTTCGCAATAGAATTGACAATTTACAATAACCCAGTCAAATAAGTGGGAAGATAACATCAAGAGATGGACGAACATCAGTCAGACAGAATGTACAATCAAGGCGACAGACAGACCATGTTGGAGATAAAATGTAGCCAACCTTCATGGTGGAAACGGCACCTGATTGATTGATTGATTGAGTCAAATCAAAGGCACGATAAGTATGGTTCTTCATGGTGTGAAAGTGAACATACACTTTTGACACGAAAACAGGGATGCCTTTGTCGTATTATTCATTCTGATTGACAATAGATTAAATTATGAAGACAACAATAAGTTCCGCCAGAAATGGATTCCATGGTTTCTAGGGGCAACTTGATCATGTGATCCTCGCCGAAGATATTGCCCTTATGTCCAACAAATACACTTCTTAGTCTGTATAGATGAATATATAGATGGATGGACGTTTGGTTCGTAGAGAGATTAATAGGCTTATATGAAAATGGACATGCGGATAGATATATGGATGTATTGATGAATAAATAATCCCGACAGACCGACCGACCGACGGACCCACCGACTTACCTATCGACCGATCGACAGACCAACAGACATAATGCATCAATGGTTAGGTGACTCGATGGCTGGATGGATCGAAAGCTAGGCACATCTAAGCTGTATGGATCGATAGATATGTAGGCTCTTTGATGAATACAATAAAACAGTTCTGATACAAGACCAAGAGGGCGTTAGAGAAGATAATGGATTGACAACATCCAAGAATCTGTACTGCCCTTTGCCATCCATCGGGCACCTGAACGTCAACCTACGAGGGTAAGTTAATAAGTATGTCACAAATGGCTGTAGAAAAATAACTAAATATGATAACAGCTTGAAACCGTTTATTTTTATATATACAATGTCCCTTTATTTGTCAACATAATTTCCACCAACATTGGTGCATTTATTCCATCGTTTTATCAGTCCTCCCAAACCGGCTGCATATAGCTGCATGCTCTGCTTTCTATACCACGTTTTCACTTCACATTCAACATCGGCGTCATTCGCGAAATGTCTCCCGCCAAGATGGGTTGTCAGTGTTTATGCTGACAAATGCTTGTCCCGTAAAGCGGTGTCCCGTAAAGCTGGGTAGAAAAAGTTACGAGGGCGAGTCTTTAAGTAACTCACACAGTTCTGTGGGATGGCCGGTAAATGAAAACAAAGCACGCCGTTTTATGCAGCACCTTTGGGAGGACTGATAAAACGATGGGATAAGTGCATCAATGTTGGTGTAAATTATGCTGAGAAATAAAGGGATAATGTATGTATAAAAATAAACTGGTTTCAAGTTGTTATCATGTGTAGTTATTTTTATACAGCCATTTGTGACTTACTTATTAACTTTTTTTTTTTTGCATATACCTTATAGGACGTTGCAGACAACACCAGCAATTTCAGCTGCTGTTGACGTACTAGGCAAGATTCCGCTAAGTAGTTTGCCATTGCTTTCTGAGCGACCGGCTTACATACCCCGTAAGTTACCCACGCGGCTAGAACCACTACCAATTCTTGTGTACATCACGTCACTCACGAGAGTATACGGGGTTACGGAGAAAGACGTTAACGCCTAGGCCAGGGAGACCGGCATAAATGGATTGCAGCTGGTACCATTGGCATTGCGACGCTTCGCTACTCGTTGAGGACGGAGATCTTGCTGGAATTCTTTCTTTCTTTCTTTCTTTCTTTCTTTCTTTCTTTCTTTCTTTCTTTCTTTCTTTCTTTCACTCTGTTAACCAATTTTAACATACGGCTACGAATCCAGGACAATTAGTAAACGGGCGAAAAAATCCCTGGGAGCCTTGGAGATGTGGTTTTATAGAAGAATGCTGAAAATTAATTGTACAGCCAAAATGAGCGATCTGGACATTTTAAAGAAAGCTAAGTCGCAAAGACAACTGACCAGAAACATCAGAAAGAAGCAGTCATCGTTTTTGGTCACATTATGAGAAGAACAAGAACATGTGACAACCGAAAAGATTTGTGGACAGAGAGATAGAGGAAGACAGCGTGAGACAATTATTTAAGTCTTGTGTCATGGCACTGAAGGGAGTCAACACACGAATTGATCCATGCCGTCAGAGATCGTAATTTGTGGAGAAGTTGATCTCCCACGCCAACCGACAAGGCACTGGATGATGATGATGATGATGATGATGATGATGATGATGGTGATGATGATGATGATGATGACGACGACGACGATGTTAACACTGCAGCTGTCAATATCTCCACGTTTGTTTCTGTTCATGTCCGCGACATTCTCAACATCTTTGTAAAAAGCAGATCTCCGCTTCGTCTAGTTTTGTAATCATGTCATTAATCAATCTCTGACGTGGAGGTCACCGTGGCCGAAGTGTTCAACGTGATCGTGCTAAAACTTTCTCCTGTGACAGCGATAAAGGTTCCTTCCGCACGCAAGTCATCATCATCATCATCATCACCATCAAAATCCTCCTCCTCCTCCTCCTCCTCCTCCTCCTCCTCCTCCTCATCATCATCATCATCATCATCATCATCATCATCATCATCATCATCATCATCTTCTTCTTCTTCTTCTTCTTCTTCTTCTTCTTCTTCTTCTTCTTCCTCCTCCTCTTCCTCCTCTTCCTCTTCTTCCTCCTCTTCTTCTTCTTCTTCTTCTTCTTCTTCTTCTTCTTCTTCTTCTTCTTCTTCTTCTTCTTCTTCTTCTTCTTCTTCTTCTTCTTCTTCTTCTTCTTCTTCTTCTTCTTCTTCTTCTTCTTCTTCTTCTTCTTCTTCTTCTTTCACGTTTTCCGTCCAATGTCAATGGAAGGAATAGTTGACTTTCCAGTGCCCGATGGGTGCCATTGTGATAGTATCATTCCGTGTGATTGTACATTGTCTTTGATGTCATCGATCCAATTCTTCTCGAGCGTCCTCTTGCTCTCATATCAGATCTTGTGTCATGTAGCGCCAGTGTTGGTAGCTGATGGTGTTACATTCTAACGAAACCTCACGTCGATAATTTGGACAAAAAGTTTTGGCTTCTCGTCCTTGACTTGAAGACGTAAATCACAGTACCTCAGAAGTCGGAGTGGGTTCGCCTGATGGCAAGGGACATTGATAATAGGGAAAGCTAGCCCACACGCAAAAATCAACCCATTGCACTACCTAGTAGTAGCAACTAGTAGTAGTAGCAGCAAGTTTGTGGACAACGTTTGAGTTCAAAGCGAGCGAAATAAGAACAATGTCTAATATCCACTTGCATACACTTATTTGTCCTAGTCTCAAATGCTCACAATTATTCTGGGGGAAGTTGATAATAATATTCTGTACAATTGGACAATTTTTTAAAAATAAAATGCTATGGGTGCCGGTCATTCAGAAAGCAATGGCAAACTACTGAACGTAAACTTGCCAAGAAATCACAAACAGCCTAAAAAGGCTGGGGTTGACTGAGGCGTCCTGTAAAGGATATGCAACAAACGTAACTTTAACTAACAATTGGAGTATCAACTATTGATTTTCAAGACGCCTAAAGAAAGAAAGAAAGAAAGAAAGAAAGCATGAAAGAAAGAAAGAAAGAATAAAATAATTGCAGATGATCTCCAGATTGGTGCATCGGACGCGGGACGTCTTGATTATGATGGAGAAGTTTTCCGGAAGGTTGTTAAGAGAGCGAGGCTGTGCAAAGGACATACTATTGAATGAATGAGCTTTCAGTCAAAGGATCTTTCTGCGCGTGTTGATGAGATTAGAGAAACAACTAACAAAAATAGGCAACCTATATACAGAGACAGAAAGACAGCCAAATAAAGTGTGCCAAACTACTGAGATAGGCAACCTATATACAGAGACAGAAAGACAGCCAAATAAAGTGTGCCAAACTACTGAGCGTAATCTTGCCAAGAAATCAACAATCAGCTGTAGGATGCTGATGTTGACAGCGAAGTCCTGTAATGAATATGCGAACCCCCCCTTTCCACCCACCCCAAAAAATTTAAAAAAAAATAAAATATAACGATATAATGATACATGTTGTGTTAATAAAAGCGTCGCCGCCCTACGGTCTGATCTACGAGTGATCAGACTCTTCCTGCAGAATGGATGTTACTTGAATTTCTATTTCTTGATCTGTAAAGTATGAACCGTATTATGATATATTATCCGATTGCATGCTTACTTTTATTTTATATTTCCTTTTTGGGGTTCTGATTTGCGATTGTCTTTTCATCAACTTTACATCTTTGATTATTTTTACAAATTGATGATAACTGGCACCCTGCCGTCTTAATAGACGATAGTTTGTAAAATGGAGGTATTCTTCTCCATAACACGTTTAGGGACCATGTGTTGCCCATGCGGAATGGTACCTCTCTTGGCCTGCCTAGTTTACTCCAGAAGAAAGGTAACACTAAATACATCTGGAACAAGTCAAGCAGTAGAAGCTGCCGGATCAGCAAAACAATGCTCTAATTGACCGCCTGTTGGAGCTTTCATCCTAGACCAGTTACCGACCAAGGCTTATGAACTGGTCTTCCCTACCATGACAATTATTCTGTTGCTTGCATTTCCTCGCACCAGGATAAGGCTCATAACCTCTGAATTGTGGGGTGACGGGTTTGGTGAGCGCCGCCCAAAATTCGGCGCTACAGAAAGCAGGTAGTACCGTCTACTGTCATACGGTAGCTCAGTCATATCTGACTGAGACCTGACTTTATTCTACAAATTATAATTTAATATAACGCGATTGTTGTTCCTGAAGTAAATCAGATCTATTACATTGTATAGAGTTATACATCTGCAGCACAGTAAGTATTGCAAATCTGCAAACATACGGATCTATAGAATATCTTGCTATCTATCTATGGACCCATTCATCTCTCTCTAACTCCATCACCCATCCATCCCTCCATCTATCCACTCATTCATCTATCCCTCCCTCCATCATCTACTCATTCATTTATCCCCCCTCCCACCGCCCCACTGCTCCATCATCCACCCACTAGTCCATCCACTCATTTATCTATCCCTCTCTCCCTCCCTCCATCATTCATCTAATCATCCTTTCATCTATCCCTCTCTCCAATTGTCCGTCCACTAATTCATCTATCTCTTCCACCATCCTCCATCCATCCATTCATCCATCCATCTATCCATCCATAAACTAATTCATCTACTCTTCACTCCATCATCCATCTTTCCACTAATTCATCTTTCACTCACTCCTTCAACCATCCATGTTTCCACTCACTCATCTATCCCTCCCTCCATCGTCCATCTATCCATCCATCCATCCACTCATTCATCTACCCGTCACTCCTTCATTTATCCATCCATTATTCCACTCATTCATCTGTCCCTCCCTCCATCATCAACCTATCCATCCATCCATCCATCCATCCACTCATTCATCTACCCGTCACTCCTTCATTTATCCATCCATTAATCCACTCATTCATCTATCCCTCCCTCCATCATCCACCTATCCATCCATCCACCCACTCATTCATCTACCCGTCACTCCTTCATTTATCCATCAATTAATCCACTCATTCATCTATCCCTCCCGCCCTTCGTTTGTCCGTCGGTCGGTCCGTCCGTCCTTCCGTCTGTCTGTTTGTCTGGAGTCTACAAGGCCAAGTGGTTACACCGCCTGCCTAGCGCTCTGAAGGTTGTAGGTTCGATTCCGGGCAACATCATTCGGTTCACGAGTGCAATTTTCTCGGAGACTCCTGGGAGTCGTCGCTGGAGAAATGGGGGGGGGGGGGTGGTCGTGATTTGTGCGACGCTTTCGACAGAATACGCAACGGAAAGATATCGGGCCATATGGGAGAAAACCCGGTGCAATGAAGTCGAACCTCTTACCTTTCAAACCGCTGTTTGGTCCGGCTGTCCGTCTACCTCAGTGGTTCTCAACCTTTTTTGGCCCGTGCCCCCCTTCACCATATTTTCAGAACGTCATTCTCCCCCCCCCCCCTTTCATATTTCCTATCTAAAAATCCCCCCACCCCTACACAGTATACGTAAAAATGGAAGGTAAATTTAATAGCATATATTAAAACAAGTCTAGACATCCACATAAAACATGATTTGTGGGTCTACTTACTTTATAAAGTGAATTTTAGAAGGATGAGACGTACATAACTGTAAAGTATGAAGGGAAATACAATATCAAGTAATCGGTTCTTGTATTAACGCGATCTTGAAATGGTCTTCATTCCCCCTCTGGAAACCCTAAAATTCCCCCTGGGGGGGGGGGGGGGGGAGTTCCCACCGGTTGAGAACCACTGGTCTACCTCATCTCTCACTCTCTATGTCCGTCTACCTTATCTCTCACTCTTTACGTCCGTCTACCTTATATCGCACTCTCTATGTCCGTCTACCTCATCGCCCGCTCTCTATGTCTGTCTACCTCATCTCTCGCTGTCTATGTCCGTCTACCTCATCTCTCGCTTTCTATGTCCGTCTACCTCATATCTCACTATGTCCGTCTACCTCATATCTCACTCTCTACGTCCGTCTACCTCATATCTCACTCTCTATGTCCGTCTACCTCATATCTCACTCTCTATGTCCGTCTACCTCATCTCTCGCTTTTTATGTCCGTCTACCTCATATCTCACTCTCTATGTCCGTCTACCTCATCTCTCGCTCTCTATGTCCGTCTACCTCATATCTCACTCTCTATGTCTGTCTACCTCATCTCTCGCTCTCTATGTCCGTCTACCTCATATCTCACTCTCTATGTCCGTCTACCTCATCTCTCACTCTCTATGTCCGTCTACCTCATATCTCACTCTCTATGTCCGTCTACCTCATATCTCACTCTCTATGTCCGTCTACCTCATATCTCACTCTCTATGTCCGTCTACCTCATCTCTCGCTCTCTATGTCCGTCTACCTCATATTTTACTCTCCATGTCCATCTACCTTATATCTCACTCTCTATGTCCGTCTACCTCATATCTCACTCTCTATGTTCGTCTACCTCATCTCTCGCTTTCTATGTCTGTATACCTCATCTCTCGATCTCTATGTCCGTCAACTTCATATCTCACTCTCTATGTCCGTCTATCTCCTCATCTCTCGATCTCTATGTCAGTCTACCTCATATCTCACTCTCTATGTTCGTCTACCTCATATCTCACTCTCTATGTCCGTCTACCTCATCTCTCGCTTTCTATGTCCGTCTACCTCATATCTCACTATGTCCGTCTACCTCATATCTCACTCTCTACGTCCGTCTACCTCATATCTCACTCTCTATGTCCGTCTACCTCATATCTCACTCTCTATGTCCGTCTACCTCATCTCTCGCTTTTTATGTCCGTCTACCTCATATCTCACTCTCTATGTCCGTCTACCTCATCTCTCGCTCTCTATGTCCGTCTACCTCATATCTCACTCTCTATGTCTGTCTACCTCATCTCTCGCTCTCTATGTCCGTCTACCTCATATCTCACTCTCTATGTCCGTCTACCTCATCTCTCACTCTCTATGTCCGTCTACCTCATATCTCACTCTCTATGTCCGTCTACCTCATATCTCACTCTCTATGTCCGTCTACCTCATATCTCACTCTCTATGTCCGTCTACCTCATCTCTCGCTCTCTATGTCCGTCTACCTCATATTTTACTCTCCATGTCCATCTACCTTATATCTCACTCTCTATGTCCGTCTACCTCATATCTCACTCTCTATGTTCGTCTACCTCATCTCTCGCTTTCTATGTCTGTATACCTCATCTCTCGATCTCTATGTCCGTCAACTTCATATCTCACTCTCTATGTCCGTCTATCTCCTCATCTCTCGATCTCTATGTCAGTCTACCTCATATCTCACTCTCTATGTTCGTCTACCTCATATCTCACTCTCTATGTTCGTCTACCTCATATCTCACTCTCTATGTCCGTCTACCTCATCTCTAGATCTCTATGTCCGTCAACCTCATATCTCACTCTCTATGTTCGTCTACCTCATATCTCACTCTCTATGTCCGTCTACCTCATCTCTCGATCTCTATGTCCGTCAACCTATCTCACTCTCTATGTTCGTCTACCTCATATCTCACTCTCTATGTCCGCCTACCCCATCTCACGCTCTCTATGGCTGTCTACCTCATCTCTCGCTCTGTATGTCCCTCTACCTCATCTCTCGCTCTCTATGTCCGTCTACCTCTTCTCTCGCTATGTCCTTCTACCTCATATCTCACTCTCTATGTCCGTCTTCCTGATATCTCACTCTCTATGTCCGTCTTCCTGATATCTCACTCTCTATGTCCGTGTACCTCATCTCTCGATCTCTATGTCAGTCTACCTCATATCTCACTCTCTATGTCCGTGTACCTCATCTCTCGATCTCTATGTCAGTCTACCTCATATCTCACTCTCTATGTCCGTGTACCTCATCTCTCGATCTCTATGTCAGTCTACCTCATATCTCACTCTCTATGTTCGTCTACCTCATATCTCACTCTCTATGACCGCCTACCCCATCTCACGCTCTCTATGGCTGTCTACCTCATCTCTCGCTCTGTATGTTCCTCTACCTCATCTCTCGCTCTCTATGTCCGTCTACCTCTTCTCTCGCTATGTCCTTCTACATCATATCTCACTCTCTATGTCCGTCTTCCTGATATCTCACTCTCTATGTCCGTCTTCCTGATATCTCACTCTCTATGTCCGTCTACCTCATCTCTCACTCTCTATGTCCGTCTTCCTGATATCTCACTCTCTATGTCCGTCTACTTCATCTCTCGATCTCTATGTCCGTCTACCTCATCTCTCGATCTCTATGTCCGTCTACCTCATATCTCACTCTCTATGTCCGTCTACCTCATATCTCATTCTCTATGTCCGTCTACCTCATATCTCACTCTCTATGTCCGTCTACCCCATCTCACGCTCTCTATGTCTGTCTACCTTATCTCTCGCTCTCTATGTCCCTCTACCTCATCTTTCGCTCTCCCTCTCTATGTCAGTGTGTCACTCTCCATCTCTATATTTGCTCTGCGTCTCTGTCTGCGGCTCTCTGTCAATATCTCTGTCCATCTACTCATCTCTTGTCTTTCCTATATAAGTATCATGTCTGTAGCTTATCAACACACCCCTTTCTCTGCCTTTCCAATATCCTTCCTTATTCCTCGATTAATGGGAGAAACCTACCCTTTATATAAACGTATCTTCTATTATTGTTCTCCTCTTTATATGAACCTATTGTTCCTCTCTATTTGTCTCTGCGTCTGTGTCTGTCAATCTCTCACAATCTATCCATCTACCCCCTTTCTATGTGTCCCCCGTCTCCTTCCTTATCCCCCGATCAATGGAAGAAATCTACCCAAGAACAGACTCAGGCGACAAAATGTACAGGGATCTGGTGTTTGGCCTGTCTGTCGCTTCCATCGATACACACAGGCGTCACAAACCTGCGCTCTTCTGTCGCTAGCCTTGCTTGCTCTTGCGGTCGTTCCCGGGAGTTCCTTGCGACTTGTTGCCGCCTGATTTATACTCCTCTGTGGTGGCAACTGTCAACGGATCACGCGTTAGAGAGTGCCAATTGCACGCCTACATTATTAATGCGTGACTGCGGTTCATTACTTGGTGACATTTGTCGGTGATTTCGTGGTTTGAGGTCAACAGTTGTTTTCTGTGTTTAATATTTGTGTTTTTATAATTATTAGTGCACGCTTTCTATTATATATGTATACAGAATGAAATAGTGTTTTCAAGAATGGATGAAAAGTAATTTGTCGCTAAACTAAAACCTGAGTTGGACTTAATTAAAGTTGATTTCTGGTTCAGAAAGCAATGACAAACTACAGAACGTAAAATTACGTGGTGTTGAGGTTGACCGCAACGTCCAGCAAAATACATGCAACATTTTGTACAAACAAAGCGATAAGAAGAAAGTGGTAGCGATTCACTGCTGGTAATCTTGATTGTGGAGACGGCACTTGGTTGATTTTGAGACTATACTAGGCTGACAGTCAAGCGTAGCAAGTATATTTGTTGGTATAACAATGAATTCATGAAAATAACGTGATTGACGTGAAGACATTTCAGGTATGTGCAATTATGGTTATGTTTGATTATTATAACGTGATTAATGTGACATTTCACATGTGAAACTATGGTTGACTCATAACGTGTGTTTAATGTGTGCGTGACTAATATTACGATATTTAACTTGTGTGAAGTTATGATTGATTGGTTATAACGTGATTGATATGCAATTTCATATAATTATAGTGATAATTAAGTATATATTGATATGGCGGCATTGTTGTCTCTAAGGTGTATAGTATTTTTCGCGGGTCAACACAAAGAATAACATGATATTATGTGATTAATTTATAATCGATGCTGGATTGTATGAACGTCATAATTTTGAGGAATACCGGTATCAGATAAAATTGGCACCACAAGAGACAAAGGCTGTGGACAGACATGATCACCAACGCCACACGGCATGGGCAAAGAAGCGGAAGAATATTTTATAGTTGAGGTTGATAAAAGCGTTAAGATTCGGTAATTGTATTTGTCAAAAGTTAAACATACAAGCGTTCTATGTTTAATGTTGATACACAGAATGGACATATCGTTTTTTGGGTTTTTTGTGTGTGTTCGTTCGCTCGATTTGAACCCCAGCGTAGTCTATACACGTGCTAATTCTAATAGTTGCCACTACTGGGGAGTGTACTGGACATGTTTGCGTGTGGATTATATTTGCATATTACCAGTGTCCCCCCGCCATTAGGCGAACCCACTCCAACTTCTGAGGTACTTGTCACTTACGTCCCCTAGTCAAGGACTAGAAGTCAACATTTTAGTCCAACTGACTGGTGTAGGTTGAACCCGCTACCTCTGCATCAGCGCACAGGAAGTTTAAGAACGACCGATCTTATCCATTCGACCATGCTCACCTCCAATGAGAATTTTTACTGACGTCATTCATGTGTAGTCAACATGAGCACGGTAAAGAATCCGCGGTATCGTAGTGGCTATCCGATGCCTGCCGGCATGTTGGTATGGGTTTGATTCCGCATCAGCGAGAATTTAAAAAATTTATCTGGGCTTCCAGATCGATCTAACCTCAAATTGGTACAAGGAAAAGTCCTCGGAAGTAAAGGTGTCCGGTGTGTGACTGAGCACGTCTGTCGAGTGCCGATTTGCCCTATAACAATACGTATCCAGCACCATATGCCTAATGCGCCTTCATGCGCAGGTTTCTTTACATATGTCTGTGAAAACCAGCTGGCAATACCGTTGCCTACCAAGGCAATACCTGGGTGGCTTGGCCATGTAGTACAGTCGAGACAAGACCACTGAGCTGACGCACGACTGGTGACCGTGTGAGATGGCGAATCGTGACGGCTCACGCTTATCAGCATGGCACATGATGGATGAATGTCCTAACATTTCACTAATGTTTACACAATGCAGACTCTAATCGTTAATGTGGTGTCATCAGTAGAAGGTCGGTTTACGTGTTTGAAGTAATGGTTAAGTAAGTATGGGATGTATTTTTAATGACTGGTGCAGTGTTTGAAAATATTACCTGTCCAAGTTTTTAATTCATCCTCTGTAAAAGTTCATGCAACACAATAGGTAAATAGAAAACTTGAACCGGCAATATTTTCAAACACTGCACAGTCATTAGAAATACACCCTGTACTACAGGACAGAGTCTCGGTAGCATAGCGGAAAGCAGGCTGGCCTGACGGTTTGCTAGTTGTGAGTTTGAATCCCCTTGAATTAGGGATTATTTATAGGCTGACCTAAACCCCGGTGTCGGGCCAGCCTGAAGTGGGTTGAAAGGTTAGTCAGTTGCATGTCCTTTACAGCACATCGTAGTAAACCCCAGCATACTTGTCTGTGACTTACCGAGCAAGTTTACGTTCAGACGTTTGCAACTGCATTCTGAACGACCGACGCACATACTACTTTATGAAAACCAGCGCAAAGCCTACTACTCTCGCTCCACTACTCCCTCTTCCTGATTTTCCTGTGTTTACTACTCTCCCTTGCCCACTCCCCTTTCCTCTTTTTCCTCTTCTTACTACCCTCACTTGTCCACTCCCTCTTCCTCTTATTACTACTCTCCTTCGCCCACTCCCTTTTCCTCTTTTTCCCTTGCATACTACTCTTCCTCGTCCACTCCCTCTTCCTCTTTCCCCATTCTTATTACTATCACTCGTCCACTCCCTCTTCCTCTCTTCTCCTGCTTACTACTCTCCCTTTTATACTCCCTCTTCCTCTTTTTCCCCTTCTTATTACTCTCCCTCTTCCATCCAGCCCCCACTTCCTCCCTCTTCCTCTGCTTACTACTCTCCCTCGTCCATGCCCTCTTCCTCTATTTACCCTGCTCACTACTCTCTCTCTCTCTCTCTCTCGTCCACCCCAATTCCTGTTTCCTCTGCTTACTACTTTCTCTCTCTCTCTCTCTCTCTCTCTCTCTCTCTCTCTCTCTCTCTCTCTCTCTCTCTCTCGTCCACCCCCTCTTCCTCTTTTTACCTTGCTTACTACTCTTCCTCGTCCACACTCGCTTCCTCTGTTTTCTCTGCATTCTACTCTCTCTCTCCCCCCCCCCTCTCTCTCTCTCTTGTCCACTCCCTCTGCCTCATTTTCCCCTCCTTACTACTACTACTACTACTACTACTACTACTACTACTACTACTACTACTACTACTACTACTACTACTACTACTACTACTACTACTACTCTCTCTCTCTCTCTCTCTCGTCCACTCCCTCGTCCCATTTTCCCTCTGATTACTATTCTCCCTCATCCACCCCCTCTTACTCTGTTACCTCTGATTACTACTCTCCCTCGTCCACTCTCTCCTCCTCTGCTTCCTCTGCTTACTACTATCTCTCTCGTCCACTCCCTCTTCCTCCTTTTTCTCTGCTTACTACTCTCCCTCGTCCATCCCATATTCCTTTTTCCTCTGCTTACTTCTGTCCCTCGTCCACTAACCCTTCCATTTTTTCTTTTGCTTACTACTCTCACTCGTCCACTCCCTCTTCCTCTTTTTCCCCTGCTTACTACTCTCTCTCTCTCTCTCTCTCTCTCTCTCTCTCTCTCTCGTTTACAGCCTCTTCCTCTTTTCCTCTCTCTGATTACTACTCCCCTCGTCTACACCCTTTTCCTCCCAAAATCTCGCAACCTCTTCCTCCTCTTCTTCATCACTGTTTAAATAATATCTCTCTCCCCCCCCCCCCCTTCTTTTTTCTACTGTAATATTACACATCATTTTCTAAAAAGACCCCTCACATGTTCTCCTGATGACTCACGGCATATCTCCGATCTCTGTTTACTTTCATGCATTCACTGTGGTTCTACTAGAGTTCAGAGCTTAAATCGATACTTCTTGAGCCCACGTTCCATCCTTTTCCCCCATTCCCAGCGTGCCATGTTGTTGCTGTCGCGTGTAAATTGAAAATCTTTAAACCACACAACATCGCTATTAGCCAAGAAAAAATGTATCGCTCCTTCTAGAAGCAGACTAAATAGCCACAGTGTGTTAACACCCGTCTCTGGGGGTCGAGGCAGTAAATGCTCCAGGGGTTCGCCTGGTTTGTTTGTTGACGTGAATGACATGGTGGGTGGGGTGGTGGTTAGGGAATGCTGTTCTTATCCTGCGATATATTGGGGTTTTTTGTGTGACGGTTACGACGTTTGGGGTAAAGTTTTAGTGGTAATTAGTGATAGGGTGTTGTAAACGGAAGGTTATCGAAACGCCAGGAGTAATGCGTCCGTTGTTGGGGGATATTTTGGACCACTTATTTCTTATTTGGGGACGTGATGGGATGTTTAGTACATTGGTATGCCGGCACAGTGGTATACGATTTGATAATGGTTGTTAGTACATTGGTATGGGATTTGATAATGGTTGTTAGTACATTGGTATGGGATTTGATAATGATGTTAGTACATTGATATGGGATTTGATAACGGTTGTTAGTACATTGGTATGCCAGCATGTTTATGTGGAGATTGATAGTGGTTACTACACTGGTACGCCGGCACAGTGGTATGTGATATAATAATGGTGTTTAGTTAGTACATTGGTCTGTTATTAACGGTTGTTTGTTGTACACTGGCATGCCGGCACAGTGGTATGGAATTTGATAATGTTATTGGTTACTGCATGGGAATGCCAACATCATAGTATGGGATTTGACAGTCCACAGCATGCAGACATAATAGTAAGGGATTTGATAATGTTGTTAGTACATTGGTATGCCAACACAGTGGTATGCGATTTGATAATATAGGTTAGTACACTGGGATGCCTTAAAATGGTATGGGATTTGACAGTGTTCTTGGTTAGTCCACAGCATGCAGACATAATAGTAAGGGATTTGATAATGATGTTAATATACTGGCATGCAAAGATAATGGTATGGGATTTGATAGTATTGTTAGTACATTGGTATGCCAACACAGTGGTATGCGATTTCATAATGATGGTTAGTACACTGGGATGCCTTAAAATGGTATGGGATTTGATAGTGCTGTTGTTTGGTTAGGCCACGGCATGTAGATGCGATAGAGTGGGATTCCTTGTGTTTGATATGATTAGTAAATAACTTTTACTGCGCAAGAAGAATACGTCAGTTTGTGCTCTGGTCTTCTACCATAGATCACACAAGGATATCTCCATTAATGGTACTCTCTCCTGGCATAGATCACACAAGGATATAAGGATATCTCCGTTAGCGGTACTGTCTTGTGGCATAGATCACACACGGATATCTCCGTTAGTGGTACTCTCTTCTGGCATAGATCACACACGGATATCTCCATTAGTAATACTCTCTCCTGGCATAGATCACACACTGATATCTCCATTAGTAATACTCTCTTCTGGCATTGATCACACAAGGATATAAAAATATATCCATTAGTAGTATTGCCTCCGAGCATAGATCACACGCGGATGTATCCATTATTAAAAAAAAAAAAAAAAAAAAAAAAAAAAAGCAAAAAGAAAAAAAAAAAAAAACGAAAACAATTCGAGTCAAAATAGACCTTACCAGCCATCTTAGAACTCACTGCTCCAAACTTTCAACTCCTCTGGATGAAATGAATAGTCGTCATCATTCTTGATGGACAAACAACACTGTCTCGTGGCATAGATCACACAAGGCTATCTCCATCAGTTCATTATCGGTACTGTCTCCTGGCATAAAACACACACGGATAAAAGGATATCCCTATTTGTTACTCTGTCTCCTGGCGTAGATCACACAAGGATATATGCATTAGTGGTACTGTCTCCTGGCATAGATCACACAAGGATGTAAGGATATTCCCATTAGTTACTCTGTATCCTGGCGTAGATCACACAATGTTAACTCCATCAGTTCATTATCTGTACTGTCTCCTGGCGTAGATCACACAATGTTAACTCCATCAGTTCATTGTCTGTAATGTCTCCTGGCGTAGATCACACAAGGCTATCTCCATTAGTGGTACTGTTTCCTAGCATAGGTCACACACGGATATATCCATTTTCGGCACTGTCTCCATGACAGATCACACAAGCATAATCTAAGTAGTGGGTAGATTGGTCGGTGAGATACATTTGTTTGGATATGTGGTATACGGGTGGGATGGGGTAAGATTGCTGGGTGGGTTGAATTTGTTCGGATAAGTGGTATCCGGGTGTGTTAGTGGGTAGATAACTTGGTGCGTTGCATTGGTTTTGATAGGTGCTATGTGGGTGGGATAGTGAGTAGGTTGCAGGTTGATTCGTTTTCAGAAACATTCGCTATATATTTTAGTACGTATGTGGGTAGACGAGTGCCAAATTAAGTTAGTATGTAAATGAGTCTGGTAAATGAATGGATCAATGGATATATGACGGAGCACGTATTAGAATGCCCCGAGTGCTGTAATGTGGGTTCTTGACTCTACTCAAGTGTTATGTAGACCCATAGTGCTCTAGGTCTTATATCGTATACTAGAGAGAGCTGACGTAGACAGTCAGTTTTTTTTTTTTTGACTTGTTATGAGAGGAAATAAACTAGAGAACGTGGTGATAACTGGCAAGATTGAGAGGAAAAGAACAAGGAAAGTTGAACAGTAAATATCTAGATGCCTTGGCCACGTAGCAATGTCGAGACAAAAACACACGACTCTGGTGATGGTGTTAAATGGCGAAACGTAACCGCCAACGCTTATCGGCAAGACCCATGATGCTGATGATGATGACACAAGCTAATCACACCTAGTCTTCGCTGTAGTAAAATACATGTTTATTTATTGTGATCTATACTACCGTAATAAAGTTAAAACTATAATTAACTATCTCTCTATTTTTAGACTAGGGATTTGCCGGAAGCTAAGGCGTGGGTTTTCCCTTCTAGTATATCGAGGTGTGGGATAAAAAGAGGTCACAACTAGAACAACAATCCTCGAAACAACTGACCAGCCATCATCCCTGCAAGAAGAAACAAAGACACAGAAGGAATTTTGTTCAGATTTATGACGCCAAAGCCCTTCTCGGTACAGAGAACAATGAAAGCCACATGACATACGTAGTTGACCACTAGCTCAAACGTGTAAAGGCAACCTTGTCAAAAGCGCGAAACAAGAAACAGATCTGCCAGTGAATATCATTCAGATTTACAATGCAGGTCTCCTGCGGATAGGTTCACTCTTTGATTTGCGCCACAGTGTATGTCCAATCAAAGCTGTGTTTCTCTACAGATGTTTTAAAATAGTGGCCAGAAAATAGCATTTTAAACCTACCAATTTCCTGGTCGTAGTGTTTATACAGAATAAGACTTAAGAAATTTTGTAGCAAGCCAACAGAAGTGACACGCTTTCAAAGGCAGGATCGAAAATTTTAATTAAATAAACATGGGAGAATGTTAGATTTGGTGGATTTCTTGGAATACAATCCAGTTGTAACTAAACATTTCGCAAAAACAATCAGCACGCACACTATTTAATTTTTTCAATAAGAGATCGAGCCGTTGTAGATTTGTCCTGAGAGAGAAGTCGTGGAATCTTGACAACTGAAGACTACTTTGATAGATAACAACGTGTGGTGTTATTGGGAACTCTATCCACGGGGTTCGGTAGAGCAGGTGTTTGTAAAGATTACTTTCAGTCATTGATCGTGAGAATAACCCAGGTAAGTTCTTTGTTTGTGATGTTGTCGTTGTGTCCAACACCTCAGCATCATCATCATCATCATCATCATCATCATCATCATCATCATCATCATCATCATCATCATCATCATCATCATCATCATCATCATCATCATCATCATCATCATCATCATCATCATCATGTGCCAAAAGGCGTGGATGGTCACGTTTCACCATCTCACACGCTAACCAGACTTGGTTTAGATCTGTGTTCCAGTTGCGATTGATTATATCATGCTGCCAGACATCCAGGCATTATGTACCTCTGTCTTTAGCTTCTTCTTTTCATATATAGTTTACTAGTTGTCACTAAGTTTTTGAGTTTATTTCTTCTCCTAAAGTGCTCCAAAAAACTTGACCGCCAAAGTGTAATTTCTCAAATTTACCGTTTTCACTTCGTTTCTTGAAGGACTGTCTATCTTTTTTTCCCCTGTCCGTTCGTGCTCTCCTTTGTGTTTGTAGTCTCCTTGTGGTTAAGTGATTACGTCTCTTGCCTCGAGTTCCGAAGGTTGTGGGGTCGATTGGGGGCTACATCGTCTGACAACGAATGCAATTTTCTCGGAGACTCATGGGGATAGTCGCTGGTCGTGCTCCGTGCGTCACTTTTTGCAGGCCGTCCTGCGCAAGTCACCGTGGCGAAGTGGTCAAGCCGTCTGACTCGGGCTCCGAAGGTTGTGGGTTCGTTCCGGGCCGCATCCTTCGGTTCACAAGTGCATTTTTTCCCGACACTCCTGAGGGTCGTCGCTTGAGCTACGGAGTTCGTACTTTGTGCGATGCTTTCCGCGCTGTGGATAGAGACAGTCATATGGGATAACAACCCGGTTCAATAAAGTCGACCCTGTCGACTTTTAAGCGACTTTAAAAAAAAAGTCTAACGGTGTAAGTGGAAGACAAACAATAAACAACAACATCAACAATAACAACGACGACGACGTGCTCACGGGGTGCCCTGCTCCTGCCCAGCCACAAAACTCCAGTGCATTGACAAAAGTTCACTGCATTGACAAAAGTCCAGGGCATTGACAAAAGTCCAAGGCATTGACAAAAGTCCAGGGCATTGACAAAAGTTCACTGCATTGACAAAAATTCACTGCATTGACAAAAGTTCACTGCATTGACAAAAGTCCAGGGCATTGACAAAAGTCCAAGGCATTGACAAAAGTCCAGGGCATTGACAAAAGTTCACTGCATTGACAAAAGTTCACTGCATTGACAAAAGTTCACTGCATTGACAAAAGTCCAGGGCATTGACAAAAGTTCACTGCATTGACAAAAGTTCACTGCATTGACAAAAGTCCAGGGCATTGACAAAAGTCCAGGGCATTGACAAAAGTTCACTGCATTGACAAAAGTTCACTGCATTGACAAAAGTCCAGGGCATTGACAAAAGTCCAGGGCATTGACAAAAGTCCAGGGCATTGACAAAAGTCCAGTGCATTGACAAAAGACCAGGGCATTGACAAAAGTCTAGAGCTGTGGTTCTCAACCTTTTTTGGCCCTAAAAACCCCTTCACCCTTCATCAGAATGCCCCCCCCCCCCTTTGTTTTCGTATTTCCTCTCTATAAATTTCCCCTTCCCCCACCTCCACCCCTACATAGTATACGTAAAGATGGAAGCTAAAGTTAATAACACATACTAGAACAAGTCTAGACGTCTACATAAACCGTAATGTGCAGGTCTATTTACATTATAAAACGATTTTCAGAAGGGCAAGAAGTACAGAACTGTTAAGTATGGAGGGAAAAACAATTGTTCTTGTATTAACGCGATCTTGAAATAATCTTAATTCCCCCCCCCCCCAACACCTAAAATTTCCTCAGGGGGGGGGGGGAATTCCCCACCGGTTGAGAACCACTGGTCTAGAGCATTGACATTCAGACCGCCAGAGCCCTGAGAAAGCTTGCCTCTATCGTAGAGGGGTTGATGAGATGACTTTCCCTACCACCAGGTACGAAAGTCTCCTCCCCACGGTGATTGTGTTGCAGACCTTTCCTTTCACTCTCCACAGCTGTGCGCTTTACCTCAGCATCTCACACATTCGATGTATTTTGGTTTGTTTTACGAAATATCTGTTTCATTGCACAAAGGTACCTTTGCATGTGCTTCAGTCTCATCCAGTATATGACAGTGATAATTTCCACACAGTGCACGAAATCCATGCACCAGCGAGTATCCACATATGTGTATCAGAGACACTTATGCTATAAATATTCTTATTAAGGTGGGTTTTCGCAGTTTTGAATTTTAATCTTGGCCTATCCATCTCACTAGTTTCGTTTTCCAAATGCCCGGTGTTTTAGACTAATTGCACCCCCGGGAAGGTTAACCCGGTCAACAAATGCCCGCAGAAGTCGGATGTGTCGGCCTAACGGCGCAAGAACGCAGCTCTGTTGTAAACAGGCACAACGCAATCACATCCGAAAAAAACTCCGGATGAACGAAGAAGAAGAAGACTAATTGCACAGAAATCATCCTAGGTTTGCGCTCTTGTACTAACAGCGTTTGATGGAGTGGCTAGAAAGTCGGGCTCCCATTCAGGGCACCCGTGTTCGAATATTTGGTCAGGTGATGCATTTTGTTCCTGTCAAGAGTAAAAAGGAAACCCTAACTTGAGCAGTTCGCGGCGACTGCACTAGCCAGGAGACCGTATATCTGCCCCGGAAGGTACTATATGCAGCAATGACAGTTTTGAATTACTCTAAGAACAATGACATATAGTCTCTTTTTCCTACTTTGCAAAGTAACAGTATGTCCGTCGTCTATACTGTGAATCGTTTTATGTCCGGTTTAGTCTGAGACAGACATGGTAGCCCTACGCTAGTTCGCAAGTGGACAGTGTGTAATATGTTTAAAGCATATCTACAACGTCATAACCCCCTCCTAGACCTATACAGTTTAGTTGAGCTAAGAATCGACATCACTGCATTCAGTACATTCCCGTACGCGCTCCGTCCCAATGTTCAACAGCCAGCGAAGAGTCATACTTCTTATCGTTCCAACAACTATTTGATTGAAAGTTATCCAGATCTTCCCTCTGTTTTGAGATTCTCCCAGAACCCCTGCCGATCTCATTCCTTTCACATACGGGTTCTAAAATTGTACCCCCGCCTTCTCCACATGGTCCCAAGGGCGCACAACCACCTCTTCCTTTGTCCATAGGTAATCTACCAGCAAGAGATGCATTCCCTGCCAGCTTACAAGCCTGTTCATTCCCCCGCACTCCCGCATGGCCAGGGCAAAACAAAAAATTCATACAATCCACACAATCTGTGACCTCTGAAGCGAGGATAGCCATTCCACACGAAACATTGCTTTCTCCACCTTACAAAGCATACTCATTGAGTCCGTGATGAAGACAATGTGTGTTGCAGTGGTCTCCTCTAACCAATGGAATGTCGCGATACAGTAGCCTCATGGCAATTGCGTGCTTGTTGTATACATCTGTTTGCTCTTCTTTCCATGCACTGAGCACATACGTGAATGTTCTGAATGTGATGTCTGTTCTTGACTCCACTCCGAATAACGCATTAGTAGTTCTCTCTGTGACATTTTTATTCAAATGCGGATATATGATTGTCAGCAGATTTGTTGAATATCCTAGTTATACATCTGCATGCTGCCACAAGAAGTACGGTTTCTCTTAGTATTTTAAATTTGGCTGTCTTGGAATACAAGTTTATAAAATGATCGAATCATATATAAATAGAGCATCAATACAATGGCAATGGTTCGCATCGAATAAATACATTCTCAAATTACCATGAACCGCACTGTGCAGCAATGAAAAGTAGAACGCTTGCAGGGTTTGGCCACGCAACTCATGACGATTACTTTTGGACAATTATTCTCCAGGGATCACTTGGAGGCAACCGTCGAAGAGGGCGGACAAAAGAAATCCCTGATTGATAACATGGACGACAAAAAAACTGTGATATGACGTATTCACGAAGACGGAGCAGTGGGTAACCGACGTATTCATGACGGCAGAGAGCAGTGGGTAACCTTGCCTACTTACACATCCATCCTGGCACCGTGATGACCCTCTGGTGGGGTGAGAGGATTCGCTGAATTCATTATCATGTTCTGATTTCATTTGATGAGAATAAATAAACACGGATAATGTATAAGACAATTATTAATAGACTACAAACAGGTTTTTATTGCTGCCGGTGCAAAATAGGAGTGAAATGATACAATAGAATCACCAACGCCTGGTGAGTATTCAAGATATTCCAGCATATCAAGAGATGATGAACAGATGCCGCCACTGAAGAAATGTGGTTATAGTGTAAGTAGAAAGTCTTTCTTCAGGGACCCACATAGCAAAACGAATAGAGTGATATCTCAACACACAGAGAGAATTACTGACCCGTGAATTATATTGCGTACACACTGGAGAAGTTGCATAAGATAACTATCTTGGAGCAGTCATATCATCTGATGGGAGATGCCCTGAAGAGATTAGAACAAGAATCGCTATAGCGAAGGTAGCCTTTTAGGAGATGGAAAACATACTGACCAATACAAAGTCAATTGAAACGATAACAAGAGTCTTGGCGTGCTACATAGAACATGTACTTCTGTATAGATGTGAAACGTGGACAATGAGCAGAAAAGCTTAAAAACATCTAATTGCAGTGGAACTGTGGTTTCTTAAGAAAATGCAAAAACTACCAAGGACAGACAGAAAAATCAATTAACAAGTCCTACAAGAAACAACTGAAAATTGTACACTGATTAGAGAACCACAATTGTTTTGACAGTATATGAGAAGACAAAAATTAGAGAACTTGGTGAAAACTGGCAAGATTACGGGGAAAAGAACAAGGGGAATGCTGATAAGTAAGTACCTGGATGGCTTGACCACGTGGTATGGTCGAGACAAGAGCACAGAGCTCATCCACGACTGTGGTGATCATGTGAGATGATGAAATATGACCACCCACCCTTAATGGCACGGCACATGATGATGATGATGATAGGCCTACAAAATCGTAACGGATAGTGTGAATTTTTTGGTATAGTAAAATAAAAACTTTCTTTGCTAATAAGAATGTTGAAAAATAAAAATAACAAGGTGAAAGCAGACTGGGAAAAGTAAAAAGGAGTGCAATTGCCAAGAAAAGGAACAAACCAAACGTTTAAATGATGAGAAGGAAAAATAGCAGACACGATTAGTCAGCAAAAGGACAAGCTATGCAAGTTCCTCGAACGTGCCGCCAAATCTTATCTTCGTAAATGTTTACATCTTATACAAACACGAGGTGTCATGGCGCTGGTAAGAACCGTAACTCATTCGTCGCCTGGAGCAAGGGGGACAACTAGTCTCTGGTTTCTGTCAAAGCTTTTAAAGAAATCTGTTAATTGTTGTACCCAAGGAAGAAGAACCTTCTATTGTCTTTTGCGGAAAGTTCTGCCCGGTGTTGCTTTCTTGACAAGAAAGGAGAGGCGGTTCGCCTAGTCTGTTATTTATAAATGAAGTCTTTCTCATGAGCCCAAGGCTTGTTAGTTTAATGTGACTGCGTTCAGATGTGCAGGCTGGCAGCCAGACATCGCCAGGTGATCCCATGTCAGGGTTTCTTCCATGGAACTGGTTGTGCATGCTTTGATAAATATAAGAGAATATTGGCTGGAAACACAGTTGAACTTAAATGTTACAGAGCATTTCTTAATATATCGTGGGACAAGACGGAAACACAGTTGAACTTACATGTTACAGAACATTTCTTAGTATATCGTGGGACAAGACGGAAGCACAGTTGAACTTAAATATTACAGAGCATTTCTTAGTATACCGTGGGACAAGACGGAAGCACAGTTGAACTTACATGTTAAAGAGCATTTCTTAGTATATCGTGGGACAAGACGCAAGCACAGTTGTACTTACATGTTACAGAAACATTCTTAGAGTATCGTGGGCCAAGATGAACAAAATACTGGTACTCTACAGGAAGTGAACGTGGAAGACAACTGGCTCGTGAACACCATTGTCCCGGAAACTGAACAAGTTTGGCCATAGTGAACGTCACAGCGGTGTGGGAATAACACCGATGGAAGGCGTGGTTCAGTGAAGAAAAGGCTGCGATCGACCAGCACGAAGATGGACACAGAACATTGCAGACATTTTGGGCATGGTAATGTATAAGGTGGGAGAACTGACACAGGATCTAGAATGTTCCAGCGGGCTGTGGTAAGAACGATGTTCAGTACAGGAGCTGTTGCATGATGGCGGCAATGACAAACAGCGTCATGTGTGGGACACTGAAACACTTCGGATACTAAACATCACCGTGGGCAGGGGAAGAGCGATGGAAGGCGTGGTTCCTGGAAGAAGAAGCGGCGGTCGGGCAGCACGGAGATGGGGAGATGGACTCAGGACATTGCAGGCATCTAGGACATGGAACTGCTTGAGACAGGGAAAGTGGCAACGAATGGGGAATCTTTTCAGCGGGTCATGTTGAAAGCGACGTTCTGCACAGGAATTGCTTGTGATGTTGATGATTATAATGAATGATGATACAGATGATGGATGATAATTTATGATTGTGAGGATCATGAGAATGATGATGATAATGATGATGGATGTGTGATGGATGATGATGGATGATGATGGATGAAAATGGATGTTGATGGATGATGATGAATAATGGATGGATGGGTGATGATGACGAATGATGATGAAGATGATGGATGGTGTAACAAAATGGCTCCAGACGTTCGGATCCCCAGTCCATTTACATTTCTCAATATTAAAACAATTAAATAACGTAAGCCGTCTTGATAACTTGGTCTAAGAATAACTTAGAAACTTCGAGATCGGGAGAAAGGGGATGAACGGTGGTGACCCATAGTGATTGGTTGATCCTTGGGCGAGTAACGCTATTATCTAGGCATAATTAATTAGCCCGCCAGTCGAAGCTTTGATTCCATCTCGATAGGATGTGTCAACGATGCAGTGATCATAACGTGCCCAAAATCCATCTTTAAGATGTAGTCTCTGCATCTCAGGTACCACAAATCATTTATATGTTATGTGTAAGCCTGATGATAAGAGAGTGAAACGAATGGCATGGTATTTTTCTTGAGAAAATGTGAGAATGAAGACCGACATTCGTTCTACAGTGAAACTAAAGCTGCCGCTCTAACATGTCATGTCTGCCACAGTGAAATATTCTTACCATGTCTATTAGCTATCTGAATGATGATTTGCATGTGCTTGTGTCTGTAAACTACGCTCAATGCATATGGCAAAACCTCTGCGCGCTCTGAATATTCGTGAGTGCCTATCATGACTCATTCTAACCAAACTGTACACTGCTCTTGCTAGTTACATTTGGCAGTCTGGATTGGAATGTGTGATGTTGCATGTAATATTTCCTTTATAATGGCTGAGAATGTTTGAGTGAATGAGACGGTAATTATATAATTAACCTCTCATATTTGTAAAAGTAACGATGCTTATTATATCCATGTTTGCGGGACTGCATTGCGCTTTAGAAATTACAAAGTTCATGTAATATCTGAGGGCTATGTTACGCTTAAGAAAATTGCCAAAGCATTCATATAGATTTGCCTAGGATGCAATTTCTCTTCAACGTTATGTACTGGGTCCTTTGCAACAAAATGATTTGGGTTCATATGAATTACATTCCGACAAGGAGCAAGAGTGTCTGGTCTGCTGAATATAAATGACGGCTCAGGATAATTGTCAAGGAAAATTCATGTCTTCTTTCATATGTGTATTCCACATTTGAAAGCATTGCTTATGCAATACTGCTTGGTACTCATTGTAGTAAATATTACCATTACTCAGTGGGACAAGAGCACATGATGATGATAATTGATGGTGCTTGTGGATCTGGTCTGGCTTGAGGGGAGGAAGTTTGGCATTGCGGTGTGAGTGTGAAGGAGGTGGGACATTCTTGTACAAAAGTATCACCTTTATGAATGCTAATTGGTCCATTGCCATTAGTTTAATGATATTGCCAAGTGCAGTCATGAAGGATGCCTGTCTTCTATCTATCTCATGTCTGCCTTATGGTGAATGGTTCAGCAGATGTACCTCATGATGGTGTTCATTTTCTGCTGTTTGCTTCATGTCTTGCTTTGCAACGCTAGTGCATGATGCTGCCTTACATTGCCTACTTCTGAATGCTAAACACTGTCTGTTCTTCATGGTACACAGGTCCACTGTGATCTACTTATTGTGAGAACCTAGTTAGACAAATAATTACAAGGTGATTTATAATGGTGTGAAGCTGCCCCGGATTTAGCATGTGTGCCTATGATCTCACAGTTTTGGGGATGGCCCTTGTGAGGGAGATATCACCCCGGACCACCAAATAAATTGCACATCATCACCAGTGAAAGGCGGGTGTTCGAATATCACTTCTCTCCCCCCTTCCCATTCCTCTCTGAATTTGAAATGGTATTACATCACCATGATCATGTTTAAACAGATGTAAAACACATGTTGTACCTTTGTTTATTAACAGAGAATGAGGAAGATGGAGGAGGCCCTTTCAATTAACAGGACAACTCCAGGGAAGTCCTGAGCTCTAACCTTCAATATAGCTTATACTTATAAGATGGACTCTCCAAGAAAAAATAACACATAAACCCAGGTTGCACACACTCAGCCTGCATTCACATAACCTGGCAGATACAGATGGCCTGGAAGAAAAGTTTTATAAAAAAAAAACTATAACAGGGATACTCTCCATTTATCAATGTTCCAAGCTCTATCTTCAAGAAACATTCTGGAAGAAATCTTAGGAGTGAGAGATCACCTGAATTTCAGCATGCATCTATTGGCCAAGGGTGAACATCAATTGTGAACTTGGAGTTTACCATCATTCTTCTCAAAACCATATCTTGAGGAGTATTCTAACTTAATACTGGCTGGAAAGCTTAACAGAAGAATAAAAATTAGAGCAAATTCACAATCTGGATTGTGCATTAACTGTGGTGTAGATCAGTACCATCAGAAACCTGCGGGAGAGACTGGCAGAAGGAAGAAGGCTGGGACATATTTGTTTCTTAGATCTTCCTCTACAGGAGGAGTAGAACAAAGTCCTAGGTGTCAACTTCATGAACAGTCTACTCGCCCTTAGGAAGTAAATGCTGTCCATTTTCATAGACTTGTTACAGCAGGAATTAGGATGAACTGGAAAAACATTGTAGGGAGAATGGCCACCTGAAACATTCCCAACACCTTCATAGGTGCTAAAAGAGGTTCAAGGATCAGTATGGCAGTGTCTCCTTATACTTGCCCCATGACTATGGCTATAAGTTATCATGTTTTCCTCAGTGACAGTTTAGGGAAGGACTTAAGCATAAAATGTTCTGTGGTGTAGGATGATTTTCTGAAGTAGTGAGATAAAGGAGGAGGGTTTGTTTTAAGTTGATGTTTTTCTTTGGGGAATTGGGTGAGGTATTTGGGTTTTTTCATAATCAATGTCAATTTTATTGCATATTACTAAAATGTTTTGAAATGTGATTTTTTGGCCGATTATGAATGAAGCCTGGGTCTTCACTTGACCTCATAAAACATCAATAAAGATAGTAGGAAGAACACAGTTTTGAGATAACATGTTTCTGTGATTGTCTTGTGCACTGTTGTGAAATATATTACTTTGTGATGAATTGTCCAACTGTTGTCAAGTATCTTCCATGATGTATGACTTGTCTAATCTGTTGGTGTGATCATTCCTTTGTGAATGTGTGTCCAACTGTTGTCAAGATCTTCTCAGGTTGACTTGTTCAACTGGTGTAAAGTGCAGTTGGTGTTATTTATGTTCATTACAGTGGTCCAATTGTCAATGTGGTCATTTGTCCAAGTGTCTTGTGTCACTTGAATTAATTAAAGAGATCAATCATGAGGTGGGCGACCAGAACACAGTAAACAGGATAAGTGAAAGAACTGCTTTCATTTGTTGCTGTGGCTAACTGCCAAGATCTCTATATAACCTGTAGGAGGAATCATCTAATAATAATTCTGTGTTGATCTTAAACTTAGGTCTAATTTCTCACAGTGGGGGTATTCGATGAGCCAAATTCTGTATGGTTTCTCTACAAAGGTTCTGCGAGACTACATATCAATACCTCTAGACAAGACTTGCTGTTACAAACCTTTTTTCTTTTATAAAGATCTATACTTTATGGAAAGTCACTTGTTGGTGCTTCTGTAATTATCTAAAACCCAAATACAAAACCTCACAGATGGATAGATGGATGATGATAATTGATGATGATGATGAATGATGATGGATGGATGAGGATGAATGATGATGAAGATGATGGATGAATGGATGATGATTATGGATGATGATGATGATGGATGCTGATGATGATGGACGATGATGATGATGATGGATGATGATAGATGGATGAGGATGAACGATGATGAAGATGATCATGGATGATTGATGGATGATGATGATGACGACGATGATGATGAAAAATAAGAAGATACGAGAGCAAGATGCGCCAGAGAGAAAATGGACTTAGACATCAAAAGCGGTGCAAAGTAACACGGAACGACATTATTCAGTGCCACCTTGTGGACCCCTGATGTGTCCCCTTAAACATTGATTGACTGGCACCTGGCAGTCTTGACAAACCATAGGTTGCACACTGAAGTTAAACCTCTCCATAGCACAAAGTCTGGCCTGACTTAAGTGACCATATGTTGCCCATACAGCATGATCGCTCTCTCGGCCTGCCTAGTTTACTCCAGAGGAAGGGTAATACCTATACATCTGGAACAAGGCAAGCTGCAGAAGCTGCCGGATCAGCAAAACAGTGCTCTAACTGTCCGCCTGTCATACGGTACCTTAAACATTAGAAACAATGTTAAAGATGTTAAGACCTTTTAGTAGTTTTTCCTCCTGCAACCAATATTTTAGACACAGTTCGGCACTAACTTTTGTGACTGATGAAGACAGTAAGACCAGCAACGTTAGTTGTTTGCTGTCCTCACCCATTAAGCAGAATTCTAATTTTACTTTTCGGCCGAGCAAGCTTGCATGCAAGAACTCTTATCTTAATCATCATCATCATCATCATCATCATCATCATCATCATCATCATCATCATCATCATCATCATCATCATCATCATCATCATCTTCCACTTCTGCCGTCAAGCGTCGTGGGGAGAAATAATTTGCGTTCCAGCGCCCGGTGGGCGGCACTGGATAGTGTCATTCCGTGTGATTGTACAATGTCTTTGATGTCGTCAATCCATTTTCTTCTTGGACGTCCTCGTGGTCTCGTCGCAGATGATCTTTGATGTAAGGCCAGTGATGGTAGTTGCTGGTGTTGCATTCTAACGACATGGCCAAACCAGTTGGTCTTCTGTCTTTCAATAAATGTGGCACAAAGTGTTGATACCACAGTCTGTCTGATAATAGCATTTCTTACTCGGTACGGATTGTTATGTTGGCAGCTCTCCTCAGGCATCTCATTAGCAGGTGTTGATTTTGCAAAGGTGTAATTTGGAGGTCCAGGTTTGAGATTGGTAGCATGGGGTTGGTGTGAATATGCTGTTTATTATCTGTCGTTTTGCGGACATGGGTATATGTGGATGTTTCAGTAAGGGTGATAGTTGATATGTAAGTGCACTAGCTTTTTGACATCTGATTTCGATTTCTCTGTCCAATCTGCCATCTTCTGTGATCATACTTTCAAGATATTTGAATTCTTTAACTTGTTTCAGAGTTGTGCTATTTATATGTATACTTAGTGGGCCCGGCGATCTGCTACTCGCATTACTATTCCAATTCCAATTTTCAAAACAAACATTCCAAATTCGGCCTCTTTCAACCTGCCTCTTCAGCTGTGGTTATTGTTGAGGTCCGTGGCTTTTGGTGGGTTTCTTCACCCTAATTCTTGTCTTGTGCTCTCTTACGAGTGAGTCCTTTGCTATTACTTCGCATTACTTGCATTACTTCGGTTTTGGCTGTGTTTATACTCATATTGTATCTGCTGCATGTTGAACTTAGATTATTAATATGATTTTGCAGTCTGCCCTCATCGCTATAAAACAGGCACTGCTCGTCTGCAAATAGAAGTTCATTTATTTCCTGTGGATCAGTTGTTTCATCTGGAGTAAAATGGTCTAAATTTTCTGAATCTGTTCTGTCAAGACTTTCTTCTTTAGATATTCTGTTCATGTAGATATTAAATAACAGAGGAGAGAGCACACATCCCTGCCTCACTCCTGTATTGACTATGAACATATCTGATATACCTTCTTGTGTTCTTACTGCACTTTGGCTCGAGTGGTACATGGCTATGATGTTTTCTAGCAGTTGACTTTGTATCTCAGTCTTCAAGGATGGTCCATAATTTGTATCTGTCTACTCTATCGAAAGCCTTTTCCTGATATGTTTTGTTTTTTTTGCGTATCCTTTTACAGGACTTAGCTGTCAACAGCAGCATCTTTCAGCTGTCTGTTGATCTCTTGGCAAGATTACGCTCAGTAGTTTGCCATTGCTTTCTGAGCGGCCGGCTCAGTATCCGCAAGTCACGAGCGGGGGTCGAACCACCTCAGTTCTCGCTCCGCTGCGAGACTCTGCGTGATAAACGGGATTACAGAGAGAAAGTGTTGTAACCCCACAGCCAGAGAGACCGGCTTTTCCTGATATATAAACACAATATTCTGCTGGTCACTATATTCGA
This sequence comes from Cepaea hortensis, assembly GCA_963921405.1. Classification (NCBI taxonomy): domain Eukaryota; kingdom Metazoa; phylum Mollusca; class Gastropoda; order Stylommatophora; family Helicidae; genus Cepaea; species Cepaea hortensis. Next base: position 48,777,536 of record OY992879.1, read on the forward strand.
TAGTTTTTTTTCCACATATTTGTCTAAGTGTAAATAATACGCCAATGCAACTTTTACCTTTCCGAAAACCGAATTGTACTTTGCTTAACTGTTGTTCAACTATGGGTCTAGCTCTTTGTTCCAATAGTTTCGCGTACATTTTCCCAATGTGGCTTAGGAGTGATATACCTCTGTATGTTTCGCACTCTCATATTGCCTTTCTTTTTACATATGGGTACTATTATTGCCTGTTGCCAATCACCTGGGACTTTTCTTTCTTCCAATGCTGTATTAAAAAATTCTTGTACGCCATTTAACTCCTGTTTCCCCACAGGCCTAAATAGCTTCTGTGGTTATTCCATCTGGACCTGGTGATTTGTTCTTAGGACTTTTCTGTGTAACTGCTTTGACTTCTGCAGGTATGAAATTTGGTTCTTGCTGTCCCTGGCTTTTAGGCACAAAAGTGAGGTTTTCAATGTTACGTGTGGGATTAAGTCTTATCTTAATATATTCATATTTGCTTTGCCAGTACGCCTTTCTGACTGATGAAGGCATTAAGTCCCGGAACGTCAGTTGTTTTATATTCTCAGCCATTCAACAGAATTCTAACCTTACATTTTCGGCTGAGCAAGCTTGGCTACAAGATGTCTCTTATATCAGTGCCACGTTTATCTAGGGTTACTGCTCCGAGGCGCCATCTGTAAACAGAGACAACAATTATCTCCCGCGTAGCCGGTTTATCTCCATCTGGAGTCGTGCAGGTTTCTGCAGGTTTCCTGGCTCGACCTGGCTCTGTGCGTATGGTCAAAATCGGCTCTTATCTCGGTCGCATAACAGACGACGGCAGATGTGAAATATAAATTCAGAAAATAAGAGGAATGGGTACAATTGTCTGTCAGAACATGCGAAAATAGCGTTGAATAGTTGTGTTGAGGTAAGAACCGACATTCACTGCACTCAGGACATTCCCATACGCGCTCCGTCCCCTCGTTCAACAGCCTGCGAAGAGTCATACTACTAATCGTTCCCACCGCTATCGAATTGAAAGTTCTCCTGTCTTCTCTCTGTTTTGTGATTCTTTCAGAACCCCACCCGATCCCTCGCCATTCTATCCACATACGGATTCTCAATTTGTCCCCCCACCTTCTCCACCTGGTCCCACAGGCGCACGACCACCTCTCCCTTGTCCACTGGTAATCTACCACCAATAGATGCATTCCCTGCCAGCCTATCAGCCTGTTAACCCCCCCCCCCCCCCCCCCCCCTGCAGTCCCTCGTGATCAGGACAGAAAATCCATACAATTCTCACGGTATGTGACCTCTGACGCAATGTTAGTCATCAAATCATCCTCACTGCGTCTTTTTGTCCATAAGGGAATCTCCGAGGCGAAGCGGTTTCGCTTACCAGCCTCGCGCTCCGAAGGTTGTGGGTTCTATTCCTGGCCACATCGCTAGGTTCACGAGTGCAGTTTTCTCGGAAACTCCCGGGGATCATAACTGGAGCTAAAAGTTTTGTGCGACGCTTTCGCAAGACGCCTTGTGGAAAGAGACCGAGCTATATGGGAACAACCCTGTGCAATGATGTCGATCATCGATCATCTGGTTTTTAAAACCCTTTTGCAGGTCGGCATGGCCGAATGGGTAAGAACGCGTGTTCTTAAACATCCGATGTGCTGATGCCGAGGTCAGCGGTTCAACCCCTACACCGGACAGCTGAACTAATGTTGACCTGTCGTTCGTGACTTGGGGACGTAAATTACATGTACCTCTGGAGACGGGGTGGATTCGCCTGATGGCGAGGGATACTGTTCAATCAGGTGCCGTCTCCACAATGAAAGTTGGCTGCAATGGATCTCCATTACTGTTTGTCTCTCGCCCTGACTGTACATTGTCACGTTGCTGTTCGTCCATCTCTTGATGTTATCTTCCCATTTGTATCGTTGTCTACCTCTTGCTCGCTTACCCTCAACCTTGTAGTCCAGTATGGTTTTTTATAAGAGTGGTATGAAGAGTGGCCAAAATATTTCACTTGCCTTTTTGTTTATGTATTTCATAAACTCTTTTCATTTCCAGTTTTTCTAGAACCTCTCTATTTGATTGTTTTTGTTTCCATGAAATACGACATATTCGTCTGTATATCCACATTTCCAGGGCTTCTATGCGACTTGCTAGGTGCTTGTTCAATGTCCAGGCTTCCGCGCCATACAGTAGCGTTGAATATACATAACATTTAACAATTCTCCTTTTTAATGCGTTGTTAATCTCTCTAGATGTTAATACTGATTTCATTCTGTTAAAAGCATTTTGGCAATTCCTATTCTTTATTTGATTTTCATTTCACTTCTGCCATCATCTGTTATTACATGTTCAAGATAGGAGAAACTTGTTACTTGTTCTAGTATCTCCCCTGCACTGTTGCCACTCCCTATAATAAATAGCCGGTAATAAATATAACATTTCTCATAAAATCAGCGTCTGATAAGGAGGTCAGCATGGCCTAATGGATCAGAACGCTTGTTCTTAAACATATAGTGAGTTGTTACTTCCTCCTTGACTCGAGGACGTAAATTACAAGCACCTCAGAGTCGATTCGCCTGATGGCGAGGGACACTGGTAACAGGGAAAGCTAATCCACACCCAACATCAGTCCTGTGCACTGGAAGTAGCAGCACGTATATGGATTATGCTTGAGTTCAAAGCTCGCGAACGCAAAAAGTAACACATAAACAAATATTCTGATAACGTTTCCAGAAAGATCTCACAAAGAAATTCTTTTGCGCCCAATCACAAACACCCTATGTGTAATGCCACCACTGTATCTCCCATATTGAAATAACTTTACATATAGACCTCCTCATGCAATCAACTCCCTCCTCTCCAACTTGGCATTTCGCGTATTTTCATGTCATTAGAGGCTAATGTCCTTAGGGCGGGAAGAAATGGCTCCAAGATGACAGTTTTTCTTGGACAAGCGGATCAAAGCGATTTGAGGATGTCACAGACGGGGAAATGGGAAGGAGGGTCTGGAGGGCCCCCGGAGATGAGCATGAGAAAAATCAGATCTGAGGCCGGAGTTAAAAGAAGTAATGGCCTGGGCAATGTTGGCGTGTTGCCTCATGTGGGTAAGTCCTGGTCAAAGGAACGCGAGTCAACAGTACGCAAGGGAGGTAATTTTAGATGATAGAATGTGGAGTGAGATTGCGGGATCCAATATTTAGAGGTTTATGTTGAGGTATGATAGGTAATATGGAGGATATTTGCAGATGTGCCTTTTGTTGTTGTTATTTGTATCTTTGCTAGCTGTGATGGCGCAGTTGTTAGACCGATTGCCTGCCTGACCGATGTTAATTGGTTCGAATTACGCCTAGCCGGATTTTTACAGATTGAACCTTACATCTCCCCCGGAATCGAACCGACAACCTTCGGAGCGCCATGCAGGTGACGTAACTACTTCGCCAAGGAGACCCCCCACATCGTCGGAGGACGGGGTGTAGTGGGGGAGAGTGAGAATAACTGACACGCAACCAGCCAGAAACAGGCCTACGGTTTTTGTGGGTCTATACCACAGTAGGAGTCCATAGGGCAGCAGAAAAAGAAAGAGAAGAAGAAAAGGAAGAAGTAGAAAAAGAATAGGTAGAAGAGGAAGAAGAAGATAAAGAAGAGGAAGAAGAGAAAGAAGAGAGAAGAAGAAGAGAGAAGAGAGAAGAAGAAGAAGAAGAAGAAGAAGAAGAAGAAGAAGAAGAAGAAGAAGAAGAAGAAGAAGAAGAAGAAGAAGATGGAAGATGGAAGATGGAAGGATGAAGATAATGAAGATAATGAAGAAGAAGAAGAAGAAGAAGAAGAAGAAGAAGAAGAAGAAGAGGAAGAGGAAGAGGAAGAGGAAGAAGAAGAAGAAGAAGAAGAAGAAGAAGAAGAAGAAGAAGAAGAAGAAGAAGAAGAAGAAGTAGAGGAAATTGAACAAGAAAGAGAAAGAAGAAGAAGAAAGGCAGAATAAAGAGAAAGAAGGAAGAGACGAAGAGGAAAACGACTCGCAGTTACAAGTTAGCACATCCGCCGTTGGCTGGAACTGACCTGGTTCTTCTCACGTCCTGCACTGTGTGGCTTGTTACAAAAATATGACCTGAGAGGTGTACTCCCAAACCCCAGGGTGGTGGATCAGACGTCTAACCTACTCGGAAAAGCGAAAAATCACTCTACTAACGCATGTGCACGTCGCGCAATAAAACTCACTTTTCCATTGGAGCTCGACAGAGCAGATTATACTGCTGGCTACCTAGGCTACCCTCGCTACATATCATTTGCAGGACGTTGCCGCCAACTCCATCACTTGTTGCCTGTGTGATTTATTTCTTCATTCATTCATCCATCCATTTATTCATTTAGTAGCATGTCCTTTGCAGAATCTCGCTCCCATAACAACATTTTTGAAACTTCTCGGTCATAAGCAAGATGTCCCGCGTCCGATACATCCATTTGGAGATCATCTACCACATCCAGCACCCATCTTCTCTTTGCCCTTCCTCTTCTTGAGCATATACCCCTCCATTGTTGTTGTCTCAAAACTTTCGTGACGTTTCTAGTGACCAAAATATTTCAATTTTCTCTGCGTTACCGTCTTAAGCAGCCAACCTTCTTCAGTATTCAGATCTTGTCGTATGGATGCATTTGTTCTTTTCTGTATCCAAGATATTCTTAGACCCGTCTGTAACATTTATGCTTAAAGGCATTTTTGCTCTGTTCAGCTTGTTTAGTAAGTGTCCAGGTCTCACAGGCGTATGTTGCAATGGGAAAGATGCATCCTCTTAATAATCTAATTTGTGTAGGTCTATCTGTCCAACGACACAGTTAATTCAGTTTTAGTTTTTGAAGAGCACTGATAATGGACGAACGGACGAACGAACGAACGAAGATCTTTATTTTCAAAGGGTTTAGAATTGGGCACGCAGGCCCGTCTGACATTCTACCCTTCTTTTCTATTTCTCTCATACATTCTTTCATTCATCTCTTATGAAGCAAATCTTTGACAACAAAAGAACAATAAGCATTAAAAGGCATGAAAAATAATTAATGACACATGTCTCACTGAGGCAATGTTTAACATGGGCATTATAAATACCCAAGGAAGGCGTAACGTGCCATACATAATGCAGTGAGAGCAAGTGGCCGCTGAACGTGTTGCATGGAGGGCAAATATCAGAAATGGATTGAAAACAAAGGAGAAAATGATTGCAGATAAGTCACACACCGAGCGTGCGAGACGTAAGATGGTGCATGATGGTGTATATGATCATGTGTTCACATGCATCAACTGTGGACGAACATTTATAGCGCGAATTGACCTTATCAGTCACATTCGCTACCGCCATGGGTTGTAGTTATTATGTCTTTGTCAAGCACAATGTAACAAACTATCGTCTGTCAATACGGCAAGTTGCCAATGATGAATGAGCTTTTGAAGAGCAATAGATATTCGTCTTTTAATTTCTTTCATTATCACTATTGTTTGTAATTTATGACCCAATATAGTCGAAATTTTCGACCACCTTAAATGTTTCCGCATTAACATAGAAATGCTGTGCTCCGTGGCGAAGCGGCTACGGACGCGGTTCGTGATCCAGCATACCCGCATTCGAAACACAGCTCCGCGCGATTTGACAGCAGACCACGTTGCGTTGGTTTTTACGAAATAGTAAGGGTGCCGGTCGTTCAGAAAGCAATGGCAAACTACTGAACGTAAACTTGCCAAGACACCAACAACAGCAACAAATGCTGGTGTTGACTGCAAGCGTCCTGTAAAGTATATGCAAATAACTTTTTAACATATATGTGATTTACTAGGCTGTATTAATTCGATAGTTTGTCATAGCGTTCTGAACGACCGACGACTCTTACTATCGAAATCAACGCATAGCGGTCTGCTTCCAAATCGCTTTAGGGTTGTTTCGAGCCCTTGGCGTGTCGGGGTCGAGACTACATTGTCATAACTAGAAAAGCCTTCACATAGAGCAGTATGTATAATGGCTGATTCTGGTACAGAGACAGGATTTTGTGTGTGTGTGTGTTTTAAAATGTGAGCTTCATTGAGGCTCGAGCACACTTCCTAAGACTTGTGGGGCGGGAATTCTGATCTCTCAGCCGAGATAGGAAAAAAAAAAAAAAAAAAGCATAGAAGACAGACCGACAGCTCAGCCAGCCAGCCAGACAGACAGACAGACCGACCGACCGACCGACCTTCCGACCGACCGACCGACCGACCGACCGACCGACCGACCGACCCACCCACCGACCGACCGACCGACCCACGCACCCACCGACCGACCGACCGACCGACCGACCGACCGACCGACCGACCGACCGACCGGACGGACGGAAGGACGGGCCCGGCCAGACAGACCTGCTCGGCCAGACAGACTGCTCGGACTGCTCAGCCAGACAGACCTGCCCGGCCAGACAGACTACTCGGACTGCTCAGCCAGACAGACATGCCCGGCCAGACAGACTGCTCGGACTGCTCAGCCAGACAGACCTGCCCGGCCAGACAGACTGCTCGGACTGCTCAGCCAGACAGACCTGCTCGGCCAGACAGACTGCTCGGACTGCTCAGCCTGACTGACTGCTCGGACTGCTCAGCCAGACAGACTGCTCGGACTGCTCAGCCAGATAGACTGCTCGGACTGCTCAGCCAGATAGACTGCTCGGACTGCTCAACCAGACATACGGATTGCTCAGCCAGACATACGGACTGCTCAGCCAGACATACGGATTGCTCAGCCAGACATACGGAATGCTCAGCCAGACATACGGACTGCTCAGCCAGACATACGGACTGCTCAGCCAGACATACGGACTGCTCAGCCAGACATACGGACTGCTCAGCCAGACATACGGATTGCTCAGCCAGACATACGGACTGCTCAGCCAGACATACGGACTGCTCAGCCAGACATACGGACTGCTCAGCCAGACATACGGACTGCTCAGCCAGACATACGGATTGCTCAGCCAGACATACGGACCGCTCAGCCAGACATACGGACTGCTCAGCCAGACAGACATACGGACTGCTCAGCCAGACATACGGATTGCTCAGCCAGACATACGGACTGCTCAGCCAGACATACGGATTGCTCAGCCAGACATATGGACTGCTCAGCCAGACATACGGACTGCTCAGCCAGACATACGGACTGCTCAGCCAGACATACGGACTGCTCAGCCAGACATACGGATTGCTCAGCCAGACATACGGATTGCTCAGCCAGACATACGGACTGCTCAGCCAGACATACGGACTGCTCAGCCAGACATACGGACTGCTCAGCGAGAGATACGAATTCCTCAGCCAGACATACGGTCTGCTCAGTCAGACATACGGACTGCTCAGCCAGACATACGGACTGCTCAGCCAGACATACGGACTGCTCAGCCAGACATACGGACTGCTCAGCCAGACATACGGACTGCTCAGCCAGACATACGGATTGCTCAGCCAGACATACGGATTGCTCAGCCAGACATACGGACTGCTCAGCCAGACATACGGACTGCTCAGCCAGACATACGGACTGCTCAGCGAGAGATACGAATTCCTCAGCCAGACATACGGTCTGCTCAGTCAGACATACGGACTGCTCAGCCAGACATACGGACTGCTCAGCCAGACATACGGACTGCTCAGCCAGACATACGGACTGCTCAGCCAGACATACAGCTCAGCCAAAAAGACACATCGATAAACAGAGGGGCAGGTAAGCAGGCTAGGTAGATGGGTGGATGTATAGAGGGATGCTTGAATGCAGAGGTAAGTATGGAGAAAGAGAGAGAGAGAGAGAGAGAGAGAGAGAGAGAGAGAGATTGAGAGAGAGAGAGAGAGAGAGAGAGAGAGAGAGAGAGAGCAAAACGAAAAAGCAAACAAAAACAAAAGAAAGTAAAGAATGAAAGCAATAGTGAATCGTACCTGAAGAAGCAGCTCTGATTTACGGCGTTCAGGAAAAAAAAAAAAAGAAAAAATCAGCATATTGTAGTGTCCCCTATCTCCACATATTTCCTCTACTAGGGGTGCCAGTCAATGCCCATGAATTAGTTTCTTGCAAGTATATCCGCATTATCGCCCAAGTATGAAACAAACAAATGCATTTCCTTATCTAAGTTGTCCACACGATCTAACAGACCGGTCCATTTTTTTCCGTTTCTAATTCATCTTGCTATTCGCTTCTCTCACATTCTCCTAGCTTTGAACTCTTCTTGACGAATCTTTTCATCTCTTAATACAAACGTTTTCCGTTCGTTTGCTTTGTTTTTCTAGTTTTCCGTTCGGTATTCGTGTTCCAGGCTATTTCTTCTTTTTTGTCGGTGACCTCTTTGTTTTTACTTTCCGTAACAAGGGGAGTTTGAAATGGATTTAAAAATGGGAAGATCAGAAAATCATTTGTCACTGTAATGCAGTGATTTTTTTCTATATTGCGTTTTTCATCTTGCTGCTCGTGTCTTCTTCTTGTTGCACTTATTTTCCGTTCTCTTTTCCTCTGCTTTGTTTTTCTTTACTGTGTTGATTTGTTTATTTTTGGGTTTTAATGTTATTTCAAACATTTATTTATACAGTAGTTTCTTTGTGCCTTCGTATGTCTTTCTGTCTTCGCATGTCTTTTTATCTTTTTGCCTATCTCTTCTGTCTGTCTGTCTTTCTTGTTGTCTCTCCTTCCCGCCTGACAGTCGGTCGATTTTCTTTCTTTCTTTCTTTCTTTCTTTCTTTCTTTCTTTCTTTCTCTTTCTTTCTTTCTTTCTTTCTTTCTTTCTTTCTTTCTTTCTTTCTTTCTTTCTTTTTTTCTTTCTTTCGTGCTTCCTTCCTTCCTTCCTTTCTCCGTCCGTCTCACCGTCGGTCTATTTTATGTCTGTTATTTTTGTTTTATTATCTTTTTCTTTCTCGGATGTCTTGTTTCGTTTCTTATTTGTCTTATGTTTATGCTTCGCTATTTCCTACTCTAATCAATTCTCTAATCATTCCTCTAATAATTCCTGCCTACGCCGTGCGTTTCCATCTTTGTCTTGTTCGTTCGTTGTTTTCCCCTAATGTTTGAGGTCTTTACTTCATTTCTTATTTCTTTCACTTTCTTCCTTTTGCTATTTCTTTCATTAGTTTTCTTCGTTCTAGTTTAGTTTAGTTTAGTTTAGTTTAGTTTAGTTTAGTCGACAGATCAACATCACGGTACACGGTGTATCCCATAAGTGCTCTGTTCTACTCCTAACTCAAACCTGAGTCCGGAGAATCGTAGCATCTGCGAGGATCCTGAAATACTTTGGGTAGATTTTTAACTCGAAATTTTGCCCGGGCAGTGCCATTAGGCTACTTTTTATTCGATTTCCAACAGCCAAGGGATTTTTTACGCGCGCAACAATACACACCGGCGTCCGATCTCACTACCCAGCGACCAGGAGAAATTTTTGTTACCTAGAAGTCCATGAGAAAAAATCCCGGCCCTCACCGGGGCTTGAACCCGGGACCTTCAGCACTCGAGGCGGACACCATACCTCGAGACCACTCAACCCCCCCCCCCTCCCCCTCCCATTTTATTTTATTAATTTATATTCGCTCTATCTTTTCTTAACATTCACATATTTCGAACTCTCCTGTTTTAAAATACATTTTCATATTTCTTTACATTCCAATATTAGTCTTGGTTACCCTTTTCTTCCTTTTTGTACACTTTGATGTTTCCTTCTTTCTTTTAGCCTGTCCTGCCAGTCTTCTCTCTTCGTTCCACCCCGTCAGTTATTTTCTGTGTTCGCAATCCTTGTAGTCTAACTCGGAATAACATCTCCACTATTCAAATACCAGCATTTCTCATATTGTTCCTGCGCTCTTTAATTCTACACTCCAACCCACACTCCTCCCTTCCTAATCAGCCGTCAGCCTCCTCTCCCATCCTCCTGTCTCCTCTCCCATCCTCCTACCTCCTCTCCCATACTCTTTTCTGTCCTTATGTTCTTCTCACATTCGTCTTTCATCTTCCAGATATCCGCCCCGACCACTGGCACGACATCCTCTTATCCTCAATCTGATATCGATTTTCGTGCGAGAACACCTGGGGGCCCTGGACCAGATTGTCAATCTAGGGGAGCCTACTAGGAGCCAGGGAACAGATAATACCGAGTTGTCTTTTGTGGATTTCCAGGCATTCTTTCTCCTGTTTAATCAGCTGTGATACGTCTGTCTCCGCCCGTCTGTACGTCTCTCTCTCTCTCTCTCTCTCTCTCTCTCTCTCTCTCTCTCTCTCTCTCTCTCTCTCTGTCTTCGTCCGTCCGTCCGTTCTTTTATTCCTTCCATCTCTCTTTCGCTCTATCCATTTGTTCTGTCTGGCAAGCCTGTCTTGTCTACCATGTCAGTCTGTCTAGTGTAACTTGTCCATCTTGTCTTGTCTATCTATCTTGTAATGTCTGTCTATCTTCTAACTTGTTTTTCGTCTTGTCTTGTCTAGCATGCCTACTTTACCTTGCCTAGGGTGTCATGTCTACTTACTGTTGTCTATCAGTCTTGTCTATAATGTATATTCTATTGTCTGTCATTTTCTGTGTTCAGACTATGAGACTATTCAGACTATGTCTCGTCTAATTTGTCGTTTCTGTCTTGTCTTGCCTGTCTTGTCTTTCTGTTGTATCTAGCTTCTTTAATTGTATTGTCTATCTTGTCCATCTTGTCTGTCTGTCTGTTTTGTCTTTTTTGTGTGTGTGTGCATATCCCTTACAGTCAACATCAGCATTTTTTCAGCTGCTGTTGATGTACTAGGCAAGATTACCCTCAGTAGTTTGCCATTGATTTCTGAGCGGCCGGTTCACATACCCCGTGTTACCGACCCGGCGAGAACCGCTACCAATTCTCGCGCAGGTTACGTTACTCACGACAATATACGGGATTACGGAGAAAGACGTTATCCCCTAGGTCAGGCATGGGTCAGTTACAACAGGTAAGACAGGAAGCCTCTGCTGGATCTGTTCCCCCAGGACATGCTGGCGTGCTGGGAAAAAAGCAGGTGGACAGACTGGCTGGATCTGCACCTCTGGCTCGGGTATTGATGCACGATAAGACTGATGTAGTCGCAACCCCTTGTGGTCATGTGTACAGTGTGTAAGAACAGATACACCATCATTGCCTGGAGAGACTGGTGCAGCAGGGAATGACCAGAAGATCTGGCCGACTCTCAATTCTCCGAGAAAGGACCGGACGGACATATAATCAGATTGCAACTGGTACCATTAGTATTGGGATTCTTCACTAGTTGTTGAAGACGAGGACGCAGTGCGTGTGGGAATGTTCCGAGTGTTGTAATGTCAATTCTTCACTACACTCAAGTCAAACATCTTTCTGTCTATCTGTTTTGCCTGTCTGTCTCTGACTATCTTTCTTATCTGTCTGTCTACTTGTCAGTCTGTCTAGTCTATCTATCTCGCCTGTCTGTCTCGTCTGTCTGCCTGGTCTGTCAGTCTGATCTGTCTGTCTAGTCTGTCTATCTAGTCTGTCTATCTCGTCTGTCCCGTGCCTCCATCTTGTCATGTCTTATCTGTCCCATGAGTCCATCATGTCATGTCTTATCTGCCCCGTGTCTCCATTTTGTCATGTCTTATTGGTCCCATGTGTCGACCTTGTCAAATCTTATCAGTCCCGGGTCTCCATCTTGTCATGTCTTATCTGTCCCATGAGTCCATCATGTCATGTCTTATCTGCCCCGTGTCTCCATCTTGTCATGTCTTATTGGTCCCATATGTCCATCTTATCATGGCTTATCAGTCCCGGGTCTCCATCTTGTCATGTCTTATCTGTCCCGTCTTTGATGTTGGGTCTTGACTCAACTTAGCTCATGTAGAATGGTTACAAATGTGACAGTTTAATAGCGTTATGATTATTGACAGTTTAATAATTTTATGATTACTGACAGTTTAATAATGTTATGATTATTGAGAGTTTAATCACGGATTATTAACAGTTTAACCGCGTAATGATTAACACTGGCGTTGTGTATTCATCGGGTAATTTTCAAACACTAAGGGACACTCTCGCAAGTATTCTGGCAGTAGTGTGCATCTGGTCTGGAAGCCGGGTCTTCTGTGTGTCTGTGTGATGTGCGAGGACCATCTTAATGTGTAGGTCTGAAAGCACGGAGGAATAAGTGGCCTGTATTTCTTTCACTCTCATCGCGAACGACGACCGCAGGCGTTGAATTATCTCCCCGTCGCACTCACGACGTTATCAGCGTAACCTGCCAGCAGTGTCACACACACACACACACACACACACACACACACACACACACACACACACACACACACACGGGTAGATATATGGTGCCACACCCATATTTTATATAGACCTGTCCAGCTCTCAAAATGGGGGGGGTGGTAGTGTGGTCAGTGCGACTGCCTTTTACATTAAACATCCCCGCCTTAATGGGCCTTCCTGCACACGGCCACTAGACCAGATGGCTGGCATTCTAAGCACTGCGCCATCACGACTCCCCTTGTTTAATGTCCTACTCTGCTAATACCTGATATCTTTTGCCATCTTCTACACGTTTCCCGTTGTTAATTTCTGCCTTCTAATTAACTAATCTCTACCTCCACCTGCCACCCCGTCTCCCCTCCGTGTTCTTGTCGGTGTATCACATCGACATGACGGATACATATTACAGTTAAGGCTGTTTGTTGTCAGCTGCTAATTAGTTTTCTGTTCCCGTGTTTGTGTTTTTCAAACCGTTCTGGCTTTCTGCGTAACCTTTCTGCGTGTATTTTCAGCCAGGCTGCACATGTAGTAACTGCTAGAACTGGTTATTGGTTAAGACTGAATACATGATGTTGTACTTCGGGCAAAACTATACTTGCTCTGTCTCACACAGTGAATGTTGCAGGGTTTAGATTCAGTAATGCCCTTGATGTAGGATTTCAGATTTGTTTCGTTATGTGTCCATCTTTAAGGTAACCTTTGCAGAAATCTGAAATCATCTCATCTCATCTCATCTCATCAGGTTCAGTAAATATGTTTCTCATCTCAGCATGTTTCTCTTGTACCTTGCAGTGTCTAGGTGAAATATAAACAGCGAGAGAGTGCCCGCTTATGGGCTTCATGTATCGATATTCCCATGGACTCTGTTATACCCTGCTTCCATCGTTTACGTGGTCGGCCTCTTCCTCAGCTTCCCTCTGGTCTGTACATCATTGCTTGTTGTGGTATACTGTTAGTTGATAACCTGCTTGCATGGCCAAACCATTTGACTTGCTGCCTTCTAATAAAATCTAGTGCAGCTATAACCCCCATCTTAGTCCCGATTTCTTCATTTCTCATCTTATCTCTTCTTGATACATTGAGTATTCTCAGGAATCTCATTTCTGTTGTTGTGATTTTTCTTTGACATGATAGGGACGCTTGACGATCTACATATTGATGGAAAAGACCTTAGACCTGTAAAAAAAACATATATTGGAATCAACAAGCTGCCATCAGAATTGATAACAATGTAGATCAATATCAGCCTGTTAAAAAAGGTGTGAGACAGGGATGTGTAATGTCGCCAGATCTTTTTTCCCTGTACAGTGAAAATATTTTCAGAAATATAGAAGATATGGAAGGAATCAACATTGGCGGACGATACATCAATAACATTAGATATGCAGATGATACAGTCTTGATTGCAGACAATGAAAAGGACCTCCAAAATTTAGTAGATACAGTTGTTGCACACAGTGAACAGCTAGGGCTAGAACTGAATATTAAGAAGATACAGATTATGGTCGTCACTGGGAAGAAGGAAATGCCACAAATGGGCATATTCTTAAGCAAGTGAATCGTGACAGTTATCTCGGCACAGTCATAACATCTGATGGGAGATGCCTTGAAGAGATTAGAACAAGAATTGCCATGGCGAAGGTAGCCTTTTGCAAGATGAAAAACATACTGGCCAATAAAAAGATATCAATTGAAACGAGAAAAAGAGTGTTGAAGTGCTACATAAACCTAAACTTTTATATGGATGTGAAGCATGGACAATAAGCAGTCAAGCTGAAAAACAGCTGATGGCTGTGAAAATGTGATTTCTGAGGAAAATGCAAAGAATACCATGGACAGACAGAAAAAACCAATGAACAAGTTCTTTAAGAAACAAATGAAGATCGTAAACTGATATGAGACATTAGACGTAGACAGTCAAAATTTTTTGGGCATGTTATGAGAAGAAATGAATTGGAGAACTTGGTGACGACTGGCAAGATCGAAGGGAAGAGACCAAGGGGAAGACCAAGAAGTATATACTTGGATCGCTTGGCCACGTGGCATGGTCGAGACAGGTACACAGAGTTGATCCACGATTCTGGTGATCGAGTGAGATGGCAGAACATGACCGCCCACGCTTGCCGGCATGGCACATGATGGATGGATGGATGGATTTTTCTTTTCTCTTTTTCTATCATTGTCCAGGTTTGGCATTGGTGCCAAACTCTGAAATCAGGCAACGTAAAATGAGTGACTTTATCTTCTGACGTGAATTCACTCTTGGGTTTGGTGGTTGGGTGGTTGGATGGGTGGTGGTTGGTTGGGAGAGTGGTTGATTGGGAGAGTGGGTGGTTTAGTTGGATGGATGGTGATTTAGTTGGATGGGTGGTTGGTTGGGTGGGTGGGTGGTTGGGTGGCTGAATTAGTTGGATGGGTGGTTTGTATAGTTGGATGGGTGGTTTGCATAGTTGGATGGGTCTTTTGTACAGTTGGATGGGTGAGGTGTTGGTTACGTGGGTGGTTTAGTTGGATGGGTGGTTTGTATAGTTGAATGGGGGGTTGGTTGGTTGGGTGGTTGCTTGTTTGGCTGGATGGATGAGTGTTTGTTTGTTTGTTTTGGTGGTTGATTGTGTGGCTTTTATGATTGGTTGGCTGGCTTTGTTTAGGTGGTCGGTTGAGTGGCTTTTGTGATTGGTTACTTGGATGGATGGGTGGTTCGTTGGATGGCTGGATGGATGTTGGTTTGTGTGGGTGATTGGTTGTATGGCATATGATGTTGGTTGTTTGGGTGATTGGTTGTATGGCATATGATGTTGGTTGTTTGGGTGATTGGTTGCATGCCATATGTTGTTGGTTGTTTGGGTGATTGGTTGTATGGAATATGTTGTTGGTTGTTTGGGTGATTGGTTGCATGGCATATGTTGTTGGTTTGTTTGGGTGATTGGTTGTATGGCATATGTTGTTGGTTGTTTGGGTGGTTGCATGGAAGGTCCCTAGAACACTGGAGTCCCTGAAGCTGATGTCCATGTCGTCTTTACTTGTAAAAGCTCTTGCACATATCGGGACGATACTTATGTACAAACGTTGCTTCCCACCCGATATCTTGATACCATCTCAACGGTGACTATGTTCGTACTTTCCTTTGTTCCTTTGCCTCTTCAAACGCAGGAATTAATTGCGTGCGCAATACAATTAAACCTCGGTTTTCGTTGCCTTCGGTTTTCTTTGGTTTCGGTTTTTTGTCGATTTTTTTTTTCCCGCGAAAAATTTGTTTGTTTTCGTCAGTTGAGTCAGATGTCGTCGACGTGCCCATGTGACCTCACTGCTAATTTTGAGGGGGAAAGAGGGACCCACGCGTTCTTCTGCTCAGTTTTGCGTTATTTTTCGTTGTGTGAGCATGACTTGCTAAAAATAAAATACGATAGCGGCATTAACATTGCTGAAATCGGCTGTATGTACGGGAAGTTCCATTGTGGCGAAAAAGAAAGAAATAAAGGAGGCTAATGTAGCGAAAGGCGTTAATGTGCTAACGAAACAGAGATCGCAAACAATTAAAGGTGTTTAATAGTTGTTATTATTAATTTGGATAAGTCAAAAACAGATGACGATTCTGTTTCGGAGGCAATAGTATGTGAAAAGGCCAGACTATTGTATGCCGAGCTCATTAAAAATATGTTTTGCACGAGTGCTAGTATACTTAGTGATTTTAAGGCCAGCAGAGGATGGTTTGAAAAATTCAATAGGCGCACTGGCATACACAGCGCGGCGACATTGTACTTGTGGTTATGATATTACATACCATCTCATGCGAATGTGTACCTATGTCATATTTCATCCCATGCATATTCCAGAAACTCAGTGTGGCCATTACGCTTTTATGTCTATTCAGATCTTCATTTTATTCCTAGTGACAGTATGTTCAAATGTTAATTTTTACGTCAATTGCTTGTTTATGTTTGTTCAACAGTGGTTGTTCTATATACTGTAAACAATCAATGTCCTCTAGCACTATAATATATTCAAAAGGTGATCTAGTGGGAATGGAGAAGTACGCATAGACACAGTTATATAAAGAAGTGAAGTATTTTCCTTCTTGTGCTTATGGTAGAATTCCATGATCACCTCAACTGGTGAAATGAGTGAGAATCTAAAAATAATTCCATTAGGGATCCCCTAGACCAGGGGTGGCCAACCTTTTCAGCAGGCGGGCCAAATTTAAGAAATAATATTTCCTGCCGGGCTACGCACCTGTTTTGTGTGTGTTAATTAAGGTAAACAAGCAAGCGTGCTACAGCTTCGACCACATCGTCGTTTCCCACTTCGCGGCCCGCAACATGACTCCCGGCGGGCCGCATGTGGCCCGCGGGCCTCGTGTTGGCCACCCCTGCCCTAGACAGAGAAAGCAACTATTTTCTCATATATTAAATCCCACATCCCACAGTGATTATTATTATTATTATTATTATTATTATTTGTTTATTTATTTATTTATATTTTTAAAATTTATTATTTGTGTTTAATATGATGAGCTACAATTCTTTTTTGTTTTGTTTCTTAGTTCTTCCGAAATGTTTGTTTTGAAAGTAATTGTGTTGTGCCTATTTACAGCAGAGCTGCGGTATTTGCGCCCTTCGACAGACGCGTTCGACTTCTTCAAACATTTGGTGACCGGGTTAACGGCAACAATTCTAACCTCATGAACTCACCATCGAAGGCCCTGGTCCTTGAAACAAGAAAACACCGAGTTTATTGGGTAGTTCTATTAAGTGAGGTCTTGACCTGAGAGCGTGAGGATGCATCCAGAACTATTCCCCAACACCAGGCACAGCTCTCTGGTAGTCTCTGGCAGGTCTCACAAGCCGGACGAGGCTGATTCGGTGTCGAGTGCTGCAATCTGGCACAAACTTTTTTTTTTTTTTAAATGCAACAGTAAATAGTGGATGTATTATCTTATGTGTTTGTCTGTCTATCTGAATCTTATTTCCTCTCTTCCTCTGCCTCCGTCGGTCCATCGTCCGACTGACCGTCCGTGCGTGTGAGCGAGCGTGTGTCCGTCTGTTTGTCCTATGGCTGGTTGGATGTCTCCCTAATGTCTGTCATACTGTCTCTCCATCTGTCTGTCTAGCTGTCTCGCTAGCTGTCTCTCCGTAAACCTGTTTAGTTGTCTATCTAGCTGTCTCTCGGTCAAAAAGACACCACCAATAATTATACATACATTCGCAACCTGTTTGAACACTACCTCAGTACAGACAACATACCCCCATAAACAAAAACACAAAAAGACAATAATAATGGTTCCTTATCTCAAACGACAACTAGCCAAAAACATTCCCATATGTGTGGCACGTTAACCCTCCTTAGGTATTTATAATGTCCATGTTAAACACTGCCTCAGTGAGTCATTTGTTATTGATTATTTTGTATGCGTTTAATGCTATTGTTCTTTTGTTGTCTAAATTTTCTTCATAAGTGATGTTGAATGAAAGAATGTTTGAGAGGAAATAGAAAAGAAGGGCAGAATGTCAGACGGGCCTGCGTGCCCAATTCTTAACCCTTTGAAAAAAAAAAGACATTTGTTCATTCGTTCGTTCGTTCGTTCTATCTAGCTGTCTCTCCGTCTGTCTGTTTAGTTGTCTAGCTTGCTGTCTCTCCGTCTGTCTGATTAATTGTATATCTAGCTGTCTCTCCGTCTGTTCAATTTTCTTTGTGTCGGTCTGTCTAGCTGTATCTCCATCAGTCTATGTACCTGTCTTTCTGTATATCTGTCTAGCTGTCTGTCTCTCTGTCTGTCTGTTTCTACAACTGTATCTTACTTTAATTCTCTAGCTGTTTGTCTACAGGTCTGATTATTATGCTGCATGTCTAAGTGTCTGTCTCCCTGCCCGTCTGTGTAACTGTCAAATTGCCCAGCTGTATGTGCACATGTATGTGTAAATACTTGCGTGTACGTGTCATGTGCATACGTGTGCGTATGAATATTTTTATGTGTGCATATCTAAGTAGTGTCAGTAGTGCATATCTAAGTGTGTGTCAGGTCTTAGTCAGATATGACTGAGCTACCGTATAACAGTAGACGGTACTACCTGCTTTCTGTTAGCGCCGAAGGTTGGGGACCCTTACCAAACCCGACACCCCAAATTGTACCAACGGCTTAGGGCGGAAGAGCGCAATTGGGAGGGTACAAGCCTTACCCTGGTGCGAGGAAATGCAAGCTAAAGACAAAATGTCATGGCAGGGCAGACCAGGCCCTAAGCCTTGGTTGGCGGCTGGTCTAGGATCGAAGCTCCGACAGGTGGACAATTAGAGCATTGCTTTGCTGATCCGGCAGCTTCTGCAGCTTGTCTTGTTCCAGATGCAGAGGTGTTATCTTTCCTCTGGAGTGAACTAGGCAGGCCGAGAGAGGGATCGTGCTGCATGGGCAACACATGATCTCTATATTTTAGCCCAGGCTTTGTGCTATGGAGAGGCAATAATTCCATCCCTGGTCTTAACTGCGTAGACTTAGATGGATAGGACATCTTAGGAGGATGGATGATGGTAGAATACCAAAGGACATCTTTTTTGGTGTATTACAGATGGGTAAGAGATCTCAGGGTCGGCCTCTACTACGATCAAAGATGTGTGTAAGCGGGACATGATTGATACAGGCATTGATAATGCACATTGGGAGCAAGTCGCCGCTGAACGTGTTGCATGGAGGGCAAACATCAGAAATGGAATAAAGACAAAGGAGAAAATTATTGCAGATAAGTCACACACCGAGCGTATGAGACGTAAGATGGTGCATGATGGTGGAAATGACCACGTGTTCATATGCACCCACTGTAAACGGACATTTACAGCGCAAATTGGCCTTATCAGTCACATTCGCTACCGCCATAGGTAAAAGTTATTATGCATTTTTAAAGCACAAACTATCGTCTGTCAAGACGGCAGGGTGCCAATGCATATCTAAGTAAATGTACTTTATGTGTTCTTAGGTTGCGTGTATAATATATGTGAGCGTGTATAATATATATACGTGTGTGCATAATATATGCGTGACTTGTATGTTGCTGTATACTTAATTTATGTGAGTATTTGTGTTACATATGTACGCGTGTGCATACGTGTGCTTACGTACGTCTTTGTGTGTGTGTGTGTGTGTGTGTGTGTGTGTGTGTGCTCGCGCCTGCGTGCGTGAGTGTGTTGGAAGAAGAAGGAGGAGGAAAAAGAAGAAGGAGGAGGAAGAAGAAGAAGGAGGAAGAAGAGAAGGCGGAAGAAGAAGGAGGAGGAAGAAAAAAATGGAGGAAGAAGAAAAGGGAGGAGGAAGAAGAAGGAGGAAGAAAAAGAAGGAGGAAGCAGAAGAAGGAGGAAGAATAAAGAGGAAGAAGAAGAAAAAGGAGGAAGAAGAAGGAAGAGGAAGAAGAAGGAGGAGGAGGAAGAAGGAAGAGAAAGAAGAAGGAGGAAGAAGAAGAAGGAGGAAGAAGAAGGAGGAGGAAGAAGAAGGAAGAGGAAGAAGATGGAAGAGGAAGAAGAAGGAAGAGGTAGAAGAAGAAGGAGGAGGAAGAAGGATGAGGAGGAAGAAGAAGGAGGAGGAGGAGGAGGAGGTGGAAGAAGAAGAAGAAGAAGAAGAAGAAGAAGAAGAAGAAGGAGGAGGAGGAGGAGGGGGGAAGGAGGAGGAGGAGGAAGGAGGAGGAAGGAGTAGGGAGGAGGAGGGAGGAGGAGGACGACGAAGAAGAAGAAGGAGGAGGACGAAGAAGAAGGAGGTGGAGGAGGGCGAAGAAGAGGGAGGAAGGAGAAGAAGAGCGAGGAAGAAGAAGAAGAAGGAGGAAGAAGAAGAAGAAGGAGGAGGAAGAAGAAGAAGAAGAAGGAGGAAGTACAAGAAGGAGGAACCTGCCTCTCTTCCCCTCCAACTTTCTCGTTTTGACGACATACTGCAGCTTTCTACTCTGGTCTCACGACATTCATGTCCCCTGCGGATTGTCCTTGTCTTGTATGAGTAATCAGTTATCTATGTGAGTTAACTTCTTCCAAGATATCTGCAATGCTCTTTTACCGTCCATGGTGTACTCATCATTCTAATCTAAAACCACATCCTCACATCATCCCTCACTTGTCTGCAAATTGTACATGATTCGCTTCCATTCATCCGTCTTGTCTCATTATAGCTCTTAATGACACTTTTTTCACATCGCAAGGAATATCTACCTAGTGAGAGCAAATCTACCTACTGAGAGCACATCTACCTAGTGATAGCAAATCTACCTAGTGAGAGGAAGTCTACCTAGTGAGAGCAAATCCGCCCAGTGAAAATAAATCTACCTAGCAAGAGCAAATCTACCTAGTAATAGTAAATCCAACATCCCGCCTGCAAGGGTCCAGTCAAGATTAACTTCTTGCGTGGCCTTGAATCCGCTAATCAGCTGATCAGCCTAATCGAAGACAAACAGTTGCCAACACGAATAGGAATCTTCCGTCACCGTGGGAGTATCGATCCGTGACAAGGAGCTGCGGAGAGTGTTTTAGTTCTGGTTAAGGCGAGTTAGCTGGCTCCGTGTTGATTTGTTTATGTGGTGTCTGACTAGGGCCCGGCTGGTTTTCTCTCGTTTGGGAGGGAGGTAGTATACCTGTTGTGTGTCGTGTTAAGTGCGGTTTGATCGACCAGACAGGAAGGGAGACTGACAGAGGGTTAAATGGATGGGTGGGTATGAGAGAGAGAGAGAGAGAGAGAGAGAGAGAGAGAGAGAGAGAGAGAGAGAGAGATAAAGATGGGCAGGTAGTTTGAGACAGGCAGATAGAGACCAAGACAATCAAACATGCAAACTCTCTAGCCATTCGACAGACAGAGAGACAGCAAGCAGCGAGATAGACGACAGCCTGAAGCTAGACAGCCAAGAAGACAGAGCGAAAGACAGACAGTCAGACAGACAAGCAGAATGACAACTCAGAAGAGAGACAGACAGACAGCTAAGCAGACAGAGAAACAACTAAGCAGTCAAGGCGAACAGACAGATAACCAAGCAGGCAGATAAGCAAACAGACAATTAAGCAGACAGACAGCTAAGCAGACAAACAGCTAAGCAGACAAGTAAGAACACTTTCATCAAAGCAGACATACAAATAGGCAGACAAGTAAGAAGACAGACATCAAAGCAGACATACAACTAAGGAGACAAGTAAGCAGACAGACATCAAAGCAGACAGCTAAGCAGACAATCATACTGTCAGCTAAGCAGACAAACAGTGAGACAGCCAGACAGGCAGGCAGACAGTCAGACAGACAGGCAAGTAGAAGACAGGCCTACAGACAAACTGGCAGACAGGCAGAAAAGCAGGCAGAGAAGCAGGCAGGCAGGCAGGCAGAGGGACACGAAGACAGACAGCCAAGTAAACAGACAAACAGGCAGACACAGACAAGCATAATGTGCATACATAAACGGACAGAAACACCAATTGTCTTCCAGTATATGCTAATTTAATTGCAAACGTGTCCGATTGTGAATGCCAGTTTTCACAGACGTGCGCATTTGAAATATGAAATATGAAATTAACGCTGTTCCCGCAAACTCGTGCAAAAGTGTCAGACTGTGAATGTCAGTTTGCATAGACGTGCGCATTTGAAATATCAACTATGACATTAACGCTTTAGTTCCAACCGTCAAATAAGAAGTTCTTAACATTTGTTCAGATTATACTTAAAACATCTGATTTTCCCCAGTGACTACCTCCGTGCATGTGTTGGAAAACGTATAGTCTCTGTCAAAATCATTATTAAGCTTTAAACTCGAGCGTAGTCCATACTAGACTGATTTTTTTCGCGTGGGCCAGACTTAGTTAGTTAGTTAGTCAGACTTAACTAAAACCAGTGTCCCACATCAGCTGGTGTACTCTCTCCGACTTCTGAGGTACTTGTAATTTACTCCCTCAAGTCAAGGACGAGAAGTCAACCCTAACGTAATTGCTATTGGATGATTAATCGTCTTAAGCGAATTCCCATATCTGCCATGGACAAATATATCGCCAAAATGTTGTCTCAGTTAAGTTATCAATACACTAGTTTTTAGTAAGCATCCTCCTGTAATGTGCTATATACTACAATATGTCTGCTATCATATTAACAACGTTTAGGTCATAATTGTGACACACCATGCTTTCAATTTTCCGTCATCCATGTTTATGTTTTCCTAACCTACTGTTTGTTTGGTGCTGAATCTATTAAAAGTCGAACTGATCAGTGTTAGGAGAGAAAGCCCTACCTCACCATCAATGCACGGGGAATTTATGAGCCAGAGCTCTTATCCATTCGGCCACGTGACTTCTGAAAGTAATCATCTTGATTGATTGATTGATTGATCTACGAACCGACATCACAGCATTCGGGGCATTGTCATACTCGCTCCGTCCCCATCCTCAGCAGCCAGCGAAGAGTTTCAACACCAATAGTACCAGTAGCTATCTGATTATATGTCCATCTCGCGTTTCCTCTAAGCATCGAGCGTCGGCCAGATCCCCTCGTCACTCCACGCTGTCTCATTCTTACTAGACCATGATGATCCATTTGCTCCTCCGAGGTGTACACGAGCTCCCACAAGACCGCAACCACGGCTGCCTTATCATGCATTAATACTTCACCAAGTTTTGCAAAGCCAGCCAATCTGTCTGCCTGTTCATTCCCCAGCACACCGGCATGCCCCGCAGAAAAGATCCAGACGATGCTTGCCACTCGTGACTTCCGAAGCGAAGCAAGCCACTCTGCACGAAGCTTGCCTGTCCTCACCCTACTCAGCATGCTTTCTGAGTCAGTTACAATCAAGATGTGTGTGTATTGTATTCTCCATCCAGCGGAAAGCTGCAGTGACCGCCTCCACCTCCATCATGTGGCAGGTCAACTGCAGAACGTCACTCGTATCACCGCCACCGCACAGATTCTCGGTCGTTTGCTTCGTGTCTCTTCATGTCCAGTGTTATGTCCGATGTTATCATGTCCGGTGTTATCATGTCCGGTGTTGTCATGTCCGGTGTTGTCATGTCCGGTGTTGTCATGTCTGGTGTTGTCATGCCCAATGTGTGTTCAATGCCCGGTGTTATAATCTCCGGTGATATCATGTCCGGTGTTATCATGTCCGGTGTTATCATGTCCGGGGTTATCATGTCCGGTGATATCATGTCCGGCGTTGTCATATCCAATATGTGTTCAATGTCAGGTGTTGTCATGTCCGGCGTTGTCATATCCAATATGTGTTCAATGTCAGGTGTTGTCATGTCCGGCGTTGTCATATCCAATATGTGTTCAATGTCAGGTGTTGTCATGTCCGGCGTTGTCATATCCAATATGTGTTCAATGTCAGGTGTTGTCATGTCCGGCGTTGTCATATCCAATATGTGTTCAATGTCCGGTGATATCATGTCCGGTGTTGTCATATCCAATATGTGTTCAATGCCCGGTGTTATAATCTCCGGTGATATCATGTCCGGTGTTGTCATATCCGGCGTTGTCATATCCAATATGTGTTCAATGCCCGGTGTTATAATCTCCGGTGATATCATGTCCGGGGTTATCATGTCCGGTGTTATCATGTCCGGTGTTATCATGTCCGGTGTTATCATGTCAGGTGTTATCATGTCTGGAGTTATAATTCCGGGGTTATCATGTCCGGTGTTATCATGTCCGGTGTTATCATGTCCGGTGTTATCACGTCCGGTGTTATAATCTCCGGTGATATCATGTCCGGTGTTATCATTTCCGGTGTTATCATGTCCGGTGTTATCATGTCCGGGGTTATCATGTCCGGGGTTACCATGTCCGGTGTTGTCATGTCCGGTGTTGTCATGCCCAATGTGTGTTCAATGCCCGGTATTATAATCTCCGGTGAGATCATGTCCGGGGTTATCATGTCTGGAGTTATAATTCCGGGGTTATCATGTCCGGTGTTATCATGTCCGGTGTTATCATGTCCGGTGTTGTCATGTCCAATGTGTGTTCAATGTCCGGTGTTATAATCTCCGGTGCTATCATGTCCGGTGTTATCATGTCCGGTGTTATCATGTCCGGTGTTATCACGTCCGGTGTTATAATCTCCGGTGATATCATGTCCGGTGTTATCATGTCCGGTGTTATCATGTCCGGTGTTATCATGTCCGGGGTTATCATGTCCGGTGTTACCATGTCCGGTGTTGTCATGTCCGGTGTTATCATGTCTGGAGTTATAATTCCGGGGTTATCATGTCCGGTGTTATCATGTCCGGGGTTATCATGTCTGGAGTTATAATTCCGGGGTTATCATGTCCGGTGTTATCATGTCCGGTGTTATCATGTCCGGTGTTGTCATGTCCAATGTGTGTTCAATGTCCGGTGTTATAATCTCCGGTGCTATCATGTCCAGGGTTATAATGTCCGGTGTTGTCATATCCAATACGTGTTCAATGTCCGGTGTTGTCATGTCCGGTGTTGATATGTCCGGTGTTTTCATTTCCAGTGTTATCATGTCCAGTGTTTTCATGCCCGGTGTTAACATGTCCACTGTTATCATATCCAATGTGTGGTCAATGTCCAGTGTTATCATATTCGGTTTTATCATGCCTGGTGTTAACATGTCCGTTGTTATCATTTTCTGTGTTATTTGTTCAATGTATTTTTAATGTCTAGTGTTATCATATCCAATGAGTGGTCAATGTCCAGTGTTATCATATCCGGTGTTATCATACCCGGTGTTAACATGTCCGTTGTTATCGTGTTCTGTGTTATTTGTTCAATGTATTTTTAATGTCCAGTGTTATCATGTCCAATGTGTGTTCCATTTTCTATGCTTCTCTTCCTGCTGCCCAACATATGTCGGTTCTTTTCCGAGCACCAGCCTTTCCATCACTATTCTTTCCAACCCACGTTTACTACGCAAATCCTTTACTACGCTATCTTTTACTACACTAATATTGTACTGCGCTAATCATTTATTACGCTAATTACGCTAATCTTTTACTACGCTAATTTTTTTGCTACGCAAATTGTGTAGTACGCTAACATTTTACAACGCTAATCCATTACTGCCGGTCTCTCTGGGCGAGGGGTTACAACACTTTCTCCGTAATCCCGTTTATCACGCAGAGTCTCGTAGCGGGCGAGAGCTGGAGGCGGTTCGACCCCCGCTGGTGACTTGCGGGATAACTGAGCTGGCCGCTCAGAAAGCAATGGCAAACTACTGAGCGTAATCTTGCCAAGAAATCAACAGACAGCTGAAAGATGCTGCTGTTGACAGCGATGTCCTGTAAAGGATATGCGAATAAAAAAACAAAAACAAAAATCCCTTACTACGCTTATAATTTATCACTCTAACTTCGCTAAACGTTTACAACGCTAATCTATTACTACGCTAATCTTGTATTACGCTAACTACACTGTTTTGCTTCGCTAATCTGTTGCTACGCTAATCTTTTACTACGCTAATCTTTTACAACGCTACAATATTTTACTACACTACAATCTATTACTACACTAAAATGTTTTACTATACTAAAATCTTTTTCTGCGCTAATCTTTGACTATGCTTATCTTTGACTACTTTTACTTTGTTGATCTTTAATTACGCTAACTATGCTTAATTTTTTTTTTTTTTTACTACGCTAATTTTCTTTACTACGCTAATTATTTTTACTTCGCTAATCTTTGACTACGCTATTCTTTTATACCGTTAACTGCAGTAGTTTTAACTTCGCTAATCTTTTGCTACGCTAATGTTTTACTACGCCAAACTTGTACTAAGCTAATCTTTCACTACGCTAAAATCATTTGCTACGCTAAACTAATTTGCTACACTAACATCTTTTACCACACTGAAATCTTTTACTGCGCTAATCTTTGCCTACGCTAATCTTTGACTACACTAATCTATGACTTCGCTAATCTTTAACTGCGCTAATCTATGGACGAACGAATGAATGGGGAACTGGAAAGAGCTATAAAGAGAATCAATCTTTAATTTCGCACACTGGATATATAAATGGCCTTCGCTAATTCCGCCTTAAAATCGTGTAAACGAAAGGTCTGGAAATGTGGGTGCGAATGAGACCGTTAATTAACTACCAGCAATTTACTGAGGTCATCAGTAACCCAGGCCGGGCTCCTGACACATCGCCGTTGTCCTGTGGGTCACTGTGGGAGTTGATCGGATCCGGCGCTCAGTGTCAGATCATCACTCATGGAAGCCAGCCAGTTCAGTTACACATGAAAGCCAGGAGATCAGCATGCCCGAATGGGTAAGAGCATTCGCTTTTAAACTTCCTGTGTGCTGATGCTGAAGTAGCTGTTTAAACCCTTACACCAGTCAGTGATTTACACTGTCAATTGGTTTGACTAAATTGTTGACTTCTAGTCCTTGGCTTGGGGACACAAATTACAAGTACCTCAGAAGTAAGAGCGGGTACGCCTGATGGCGAGGGACTTTGGTAATAGAGAAAGCTAATCCACGCGCACACAAAATCAACCCAGTGCTCTAGAAATACGTTTGTGGACTACGCTTAAATTCAATAAGCAAATGAAAAAACATTACAGCCAGTCTTCAAACATGGAAGTCTTCTTGAGAGATGGAAGTCTTCTGTATCGATGAGAGTCTTCTGTAGCATGGGAGTCTTCATTAGCGATGGAAGTCTTCTTTAGCGATGGAAGTTTTCTTTAACGATGGAAGTCTTCTTCAGAGATGAAAGCCTTCTTCAGAAATGGAACAAGCCGAGTTCAGTTACTCATCACAGGCAGTCTTCTTCAGAGACGTCTGAGCTTCTTCTGTCCCAACAGCGCGCGGGATAATGCTTCCACTATTGTATGTTATCGTTCGACATATGGCGGGTGTGAGACTCCGTGGCGTAGAGGCTAGAAACTCGCCTATCGGCCCCCTGGTTATGGACTGTATCGTATTGTATTATATCGTCTGTTAGCATCGCCAGGACCCGGTGGTGGAGTTAAAATTATATCCCCAGTTAAATTGACTTCATAATTCAGGAAATGGTGTCAAATGCGGGGAGGAGCGAAATACGACAACTTAATCCTGAAAGTTCACCTTCGGGTACTTTTATTTGGGAGGGGGTGGGGGGAGAGAGAGAGAGAGAGAGAAAGAGAGAGAGAAGAGGATATGTGACGAGGTGACGCCTATATCGCTATGAGAACATCACGCTAACTACATACAGTAGCGCTGATGTACAAATTAGTTTTCTTATCTAAGTATAGAATCATAATGGCAATTGATGACGTAATGCGACGCCGCTGAATGTTTATTTAGGGAACCATCCACTCCTATGATAGTAAGGGTGCACTGACCTGTCTCAACTCGTATGACGTTGACTTGGGCACTATGTCTGCTCAGATTATTTCATTATAGCGTCTGTTAGTATGTTATGACGTCTACAGGGGTACTATTTCTGCTCTTAGGTTTTCATTGGCTGACTGAAAGGGACTTTACTAATTGTAACATGAAATATATAGGACTGGCTGGTACACGCCTAGCTAACCGCTTTAGGGGTCACCTAAGGTCAGTTTACAAGACTCCGACAATTCTGTCTCTAACCATTTTATTCTTCTTATCACAATGTAGTAGATGGCTTATGGGTCACAACATCAAGGTCATGTTACTGTACCAGCTTAATTAGGCTTAAAATTGAGAGCCATTTAATCAACTCTATGGGACAGATCCATCTAGCGGGAATCAATCCTATTATAGATACCACTGTATAACTGTTGACTCTATGTAGCCACATTCACACCTTTGGCTTCACATTTTCTTACTTGGCATCTTTAACAACTCAACTCCTGCGCCGCGTTCATAGAAACGGAGCATGCGCAATGGCTTATTACCATTCGATTTTTCCCCCCGCATATTCTTTACAGGACATCGCTGTCAACATCAGCATCATTCAGCTGATTGTTGATTTCTTGGCAAGATTACGCTCAGTAGTTTACCATTGCTTTCTGAGCGACCGGCTCACATACCCCGTAAGTTACCGACGCGGAGAGAACCGCTACCGATTCTCGCACACATCACGTTACTTACGAGAGTATACGGGATTACGGAGAAAGTCGTGTAATCCCTATACCAGAGGGACCGGCTACCATTCGATACTAACACTTTTTTATTTCAGTTTTAATTTCTAAGTTTCAATTATATTTTCTAAGTTTATGATTTTCTTTATATCTCTTTGTGTTATTGGCAATGAAGATCACCAACAGCCAAGCGTCGATTCACTGTGTTGTGGTGTAAATTATTTATACATTATTTTTATGATTGTTATTTTTCATATAGTAATTTTGTTTGTCGGATTTGTGTTCGTTGCAAGGTATGTACACTGTTTGTATTATCGCTTTATTTTTCGCAGGAGTCACACATACCTAACTGCTTTAATCTCTTACTTGACTTTACTTAACATGATGACGATAATGAGATATACAAAATACATGTTTTGTGTCCGCTAGTTTGTTTTCTACACAATTGTAGTTTTTTCTAACCTAGAAGTCAGTGCGTAAGTTCAACATAATGCCGTTTCAGGAGTTGAACCGCCTACATCGTCATCAGCGCATCGGAAGTTTAAGACGGAGGGCTCTTACCCTTTCGAGAACGTCGACGTCTAATGAGATCAAACCTACGTGAAAATTAAACGCTATTTAAAATAGAAACAACCTTGCACGTAATAGTCTCTTTCAGCCAGCCAATGACAACCAGAGAGCAGAAATAGTACCACAGTATACGGTATAAAATGCAGACAGACGTTATAATGGGTGATGGGGCGATAGAATCTTGAAATAAGAAATATACATTGAGTATAATAGAGTGGGATGTTGACCGGAGTACGTAGTGTAGTATGTATCAATGCTGTCTGTGCTCTGTTATTTCTTGATATAGCCTCATTCATACAGCGTTTCCACTGTGTGGAGTGGACGTCTGTACTTGGGAAATTTTATGATAACAGTCATCAGTTCGTCTCTTTTTTTTTCACAGCTGCCGCCTCCTTCCTACATATTTCTTATTCTTCTTTTTCCTTCCTAAATATTTCCTCAACCTTCGTACTTATTTTCCTCTTCCTCGTCTCCTCCTCTTCCTTGACCTTCTTCTTCATTCCTCCTCTTCTTTCTTCCTCTCCCATCTAGCTCTTCTTCTTGTCTCTTCTTCCGTTCGCTTAAACCTGTCTCTTCTTCATGTCTCTTCTTCCTTTCTCTTCTTCCTTCCTAATCTTCCTGTCTCTTCTTTCTGTCTCTTCTTACTTCATCTTCTTCCATTTTCTTCTTACTTCTTTCTTTTTCTTCGCCTTCGTTTACTCTTCACATATACCTTCTAATCTTCATCCTCCTGCTGTTCCTGCTACTGTTCCTTCTCTCTCTACTCCTTTTCATCATCATCATCATCATCATCATCATCATCATCATCATCATCATCATCATCATCATCATCATCATCATCATCATCATCATCATCATCGTCATCGTCGTCGTCATCGTCGTCGTCGTCATCATCATCATCATCATCATCATCACCATCATCATCATCATCATCATCATCATCATCATCATCATCATGGTTTTACAGAACAGTAGGATCGCTGATTCCTCCGAAGTCGGAGAGTGTCTACCTGTACGGCGAGGAACCACCAGTCTGCACACAGCCAGACATGGGACAACGGATACTCACACAAACCTCAGGTCCTATATGACATCACACTGATGTTGGACAACAGGATGTCTTCATCCGACATAGAGGACTTCACGCTGGAGCTCAAGCCAACGAACACAAGCAAGCAAGCATCATCATCATCATCATCATCAGCATCATCATCATCATCTCCATCATCATCATCATATTCATCTTGGTGTTCATCGCCGCCTCAGCCTCCGTCGTCATCGCCACCCTCTAGAAGATCTGAACATTGAAGAAAACTGCCAGCATATTAAGCACTCACGGTGACTTCGGCAGAACAGTGATGGAAGGCGTGATTTCTGGAAGAAGGACCAGATCTCCTCAGCAGCAGTAAGGACACAGAACACTCATGGAAGGCGTGGTTCCTGGAAGAAGGGCCAGATCTTCTCCAGCAGCAGTAAGAACACAGAACACTGATGTAAGGCGTGGTTCCTGAGAACACTGATGTAAGGCGTGGTTCCTGGAAGAAGAGCCAGATCTCCTCCAGCAGCAGTAAGAACACAGAACAGTGATGGAAGGCGTGATTCCTGGAAGAAGAGCCAGATCTTCTCCAGCATTAGTAAGGACACAGAACAGTGATGGAAGGCGTGATTCCTGGAAGAAGAGCCAGATCTTCTCCAGCATTAGTAAGGACACAGAACAGTGATGGAAGGCGTGGTTCATGGAAGAAGGGCCAGATCTTCTCCAGCATTAGTAAGGACACAGAACAGTGATGGAAGGCGTGGTTCCTGGAAGAAGGGCCAGATCTTCTCCAGCATTAGTAAGGACACAGAACAGTGATGGAAGGCGTGGTTCCTGGAAGAAGAGCCAGATCTCCTCCAGCAGCAGTAAGAACACAGAACAGTGATGGAAGGCGTGGTTCCTGGAAGAAGAGCCAGATCTTCTCCAGCAGCAGTAAGAACACAGAACAGTGATGGAAGGCGTGATTCCTGGAAGAAGAGCCAGATCTTCTCCAGCATTAGTAAGGACACAGAACAGTGATGGAAGGCGTGGTTCCTGGAAGAAGAGCCAGATCTCCTCCAGCAGCAGTAAGAACACAGAACAGTGATGGAAGGCGTGATTCCTGGAAGAAGAGCCAGATCTTCTCCAGCATTAGTAAGGACACAGAACAGTGATGGAAGGCGTGGTTCATGGAAGAAGGGCCAGATCTTCTCCAGCATTAGCAAGGACACAGAACAGTGATGGAAGGCGTGATTCCTGGAAGAAGGGCCAGATCTTCTCCAGCAGCAGTAAGAACACAGAACAGTGATGGAAGGCGTGGTTCCTGGAAGAAGGGCCAGATTCTTCTCCAGCAGCAGTAAGAACACAGAACACTGATGTAAGGCGTGATTCCTGGAAGAAGGGCCAGATCTTCTCCAGCAGCAGTAAGAACACAGAACATTCCAGACACTTTGAGTATGAAGATGTAGGCGCGGGAAAATTGTAAATGATGGAGTCTTCTCGGTGGCAGTGATGAGAGCAACGTCCTCCACATGATCGTGTACATACATACACACACACACACACACAAAATTACATACGCGTCAGCACACACACACACACACAAACACACACACACACACACAAACACACACACACAAAGTAAGTCAATTATGCATTAATTATTATCAGGTACTTCAATGGTATTTCAAAACTTCCCTTTGGTAATCACGTCTTTTAAATTCTCTAATTTGCGATACCATCTACCCAGGCATTACTAACTGCAACATAAGGGTTGTTCATTCTGTTATCCATTTTTTGCGCTCGTCCCTTTTTTCGGGAAGGACATTCCTGTAAGCATGGTTCTTCGCCATCTCACGCGATCACCAGAGTCATGCATCAGGCCTGGGTTCTTGTCCTGACTATGCTATATGGCCAAGTTGTCCGGGTATTCAATCTCTCCCGTTTTTGCTTGTATTCCCATAAGGTCATCCCAGTTGTCACCAAGTTTCGCATAGACAGATCAATTCATCTTGACTTTCTACGTCAATTTTATCACATTAATTTACAGTTGTAATTTATTTCTTGAGGAACTGTCTCTTTCATGTTGCTGTCCTACGTTGTATTCTTAGCATTGTCATTAAAAACCACATTGCCACTGACATTAGATGCTTCTGAGCTTGCCTGTTTGTTGTCCATGTTTGACATACATAAAACAATTGTTGTCTTCCAATTATGCTTTTACGCGTCGTGAGGAGGGTTTATTGAATTTCCTTCGCCTGTGAGTAGCGCCTTTACTCCAATTTCCTCTATCATTCATGAACACAGTTTTTCTAGTAACAAGTAAATTCTCTACCGGTTTGCTAGACCTGTTATAACTGACCTACTTAACACATAAGCAGTCTATGTTGTTTGTATATAGCACTTTCACACATCTTTTTCATTGCAGTTCAGCTTTTTATTGTTCAGTATGGTTACTTGTCTTGCGTCTTGTCTTGGCGATGCTTGTTCTAATGACCACAAAGCACCTCCAATCAGATGCTGTAGCTGTACAGAGATAATTGTACCGATTGCACGTTGAAAATTGTACCCATTTACTTGAATGCTACATTGTGGTATTTCTTTCTTCTTGGAGACCACCACAAGTTCTCTCGTCCAGTTTCATTCTAACCCCTAATTGGTCACTGTCTGCGCATCAACAGCTTCTCTGGATGTTCCAGAAGGTAATTAACCCTTTCGTTCACGCCTTAAGACACATGGCGCTGATGGTAGTAGACCAAGTTCCATAGACCACCCGGTACTCCGCGGGTGATGGTAGTAGACCAAGTTCCATAGACCACCCGGCACTAGGGGGCTGAGGTAGTAGACTCAGTTCCATAGACCACCCGGCACTAGGGGGCTGAGGTAGTAGACTCAGTTCCATAGACCACCCGGCACTAGGGGGCTGAGGTAGTAGACTCAGTTCCATAGACCACCCGGCACTCCGTGGGTGATGGTAGTAGACTCAGTTTCATAGACCACCGGCACTCCGTGGGTGATGGTAGTAGACTCAGTTCCATAGACCACCCGGCACTAGGGGGCTGAGCTAGTAGACTCAGTTCCATAGACCACCCGGCACTAGGGGGCTGAGGTAGTAGACTCAGTTCCATAGACCACCCGGCACTCCGTGGGTGATGGTAGTAGACTCAGTTCCATAGACCACCCGGCACTCCGTGGGTGATGGTAGTAGACTCAGTTCCATAGACCACCCGGTACTCCGCGGGTGATGGTAGTAGACCCAGTTCCATAGACCACCCGGCACTAGGGGGCTGAGGTAGTAGACTCAGTTCCATAGACCACCCGGCACTAGGGGGCTGAGGTAGTAGACTCAGTTCCATAGACCACCCGGCACTCCGTGGGTGATGGTAGTAGACTCAGTTCCATAGACCACCCGGCACTCCGTGGGTGATGGTAGTAGACTCAGTTCCATAGACCACCCGGCACTAGGGGGCTGAGCTAGTAGACTCAGTTCCATAGACCACCCGGCACTCCGTGGGTGATGGTAGTAGACCCAGTTCCATAGACCACCCGGCACTAGGGGACTGAGCTAGTAGACTCAGTTCCATAGACCACCCGGCACTCCGTGGGTGATGGTAGTAGACTCAGTTCCATAGACCACCCGGCACTCCGTGGGTGATGGTAGTAGACCCAGTTCCATAGACCACCCGGCACTAGGGGGCTGAGGTAGTAGACTCAGTTCCATAGACCACCCGGCACTCCGTGGGTGATGATAGTAGACCCAGTTCCATAGACCACCCGGCACTAGGGGGCTGAGGTAGTAGACTCAGTTCCATAGACCACCCGGCACTCCGTGGGTGATGGTAGTAGACTCAGTTCCATAGACCACCCGGCACTCCGTGGGTGATGGTAGTAGACTCAGTTCCATAGACCACCCGGTACTCCGCGGGTGATGGTAGTAGACCCAGTTCCATAGACCACCCGGCACTAGGGGGCTGAGGTAGTAGACTCAGTTCCATAGACCACCCGGCACTAGGGGGCTGAGGTAGTAGACTCAGTTCCATAGACCACCCGGCACTCCGTGGGTGATGGTAGTAGACTCAGTTCCATAGACCACCCGGCACTCCGTGGGTGATGGTAGTAGACTCAGTTCCATAGACCACCCGGCACTAGGGGGCTGAGCTAGTAGACTCAGTTCCATAGACCACCCGGCACTCCGTGGGTGATGGTAGTAGACCCAGTTCCATAGACCACCCGGCACTAGGGGACTGAGCTAGTAGACTCAGTTCCATAGACCACCCGGCACTCCGTGGGTGATGGTAGTAGACTCAGTTCCATAGACCACCCGGCACTCCGTGGGTGATGGTAGTAGACCCAGTTCCATAGACCACCCGGCACTAGGGGGCTGAGGTAGTAGACTCAGTTCCATAGACCACCCGGCACTCCGTGGGTGATGATAGTAGACCCAGTTCCATAGACCACCCGGTACTAGGGGGCTGAGGTAGTAGACTCAGTTCCATAGACCACCCGGCACTCCGTGGGTGATGGTAGTAGACTCAGTTCCATAGACCACCCGGCACTCCGTGGGTGATGGTAGTAGACCCAGTTCCATAGACCACCCGGCACTCCGTGGGTGATGGTAGTAGACCCAGTTCCATAGACCACCCGGCACTAGGGGGCTGAGGAGTAGACTCAGTTCCATAGACCACCCGGCACTCCGTGGGTGATGGTAGTAGACTCAGTTCCATAGACCACCCGGTACTCCGTGGGTGATGGTAGTAGACTCAGTTCCATAGACCACCCGGTACTCCGTGGGTGATGGTAGTAGACTCAGTTCCATAGATCACCCGGCACTCCGTGGGTGATGGTAGTAGACTCAGTTCCATAGACCACCCGGCACTCCGTGGGTGATGGTAGTAGACCCAGTTCCATAGACCACCCGGCACTAGGGGGCTGAGGTAGTAGACTCAGTTCCATAGACCACCCGGCACTCCGTGGGTGATGATAGTAGACCCAGTTCCATAGACCACCCGGGACTAGGGGGCTGAGGTAGTAGACTCAGTTCCATAGACCACCCGGCACTCCGTGGGTGATGGTAGTAGACTCAGTTCCATAGACCACCCGGCACTCCGTGGGTGATGATAGTAGACCCAGTTCCATAGACCACCCGGGACTAGGGGGCTGAGGTAGTAGACTCAGTTCCATAGACCACCCGGCACTCCGTGGGTGATGGTAGTAGACCCAGTTCCATAGACCACCCGGCACTAGGGGGCTGAGGTAGTAGACTCAGTTCCATAGACCACCCGGCACTCCGTGGGTGATGGTAGTAGACCCAGTTCCATAGACCACCCGGCACTAGGGGGCTGAGGTAGTAGACCCAGTTCCATAGACCACCCGGTACTCCGCGGGTAATGGTAGTAGACCCAGTTCCATAGACCACCCGGCACTCCGCGGGTGATGGTAGTATATATATATATATATATATATATATATATATATATATATATATATATATATATATATATATATATATATATATATATATATATATATATATATATATCCTCCGTCTGCTCCACAGTGAAGGTTATTTGCAGTTGATCTCCAACACTGCCCCTTGCTTTGATTATACATTCTGTCGGACTGTTGTTGTCCTCTTGGTGTTATCTTCCCACTTGTATTTGGATACACACACTCACGGAA
The DNA here is from genome assembly GCA_963921405.1 of Cepaea hortensis. Lineage (NCBI taxonomy): Eukaryota > Metazoa > Mollusca > Gastropoda > Stylommatophora > Helicidae > Cepaea > Cepaea hortensis. The sequence goes on from OY992879.1 coordinate 48,813,038, forward strand.
ACACGCACGCGCACATTCACACGCACATAGGCACAGAGACCGAAAGAAAGCAAATTATAGATCAATAATTATCGCGGATTTCGATGACATACCATTACACTCTCCCTCGGGTAATTACGTCTTTAAAAGGTCCCTAATATGCGGGACCATCTACCCAGGCATTACTAACTGCAACATAAGGGTTACTATTAGTTCTATTATCCCTTTTATTCACTCGCCTCTTTTTATTGTGAAACCCAATTCTGGAGGGAAATTCCAACATGATTCCCACTCGCATCAGTGGCTTTCCGTGCAAGATATTCGACACTTGAGTGACAGTAGTTAGCTGCCATTTTGACCGGCAAGAAAGCTCGTGAAAGCCTCGTTACATGCGTGTGCGAACCTGGAGGTGCGCGACCAGACTCCAGACCGGCTCGTTCTGAAACTTAACAGTGTTCAAATCAAGAGTTCTACGTTTCCATGGATACGCAGACGTTGACAAGAAAATCACATAAAGCAATTATTTGAAAGAACCCACAAAGACCACGAGGAATTTGATTCTGTCAGTGAAATTAGAAAAAAAAAATGTTATTTGAAGGATATAGACATTGCATTGTTATATGGCGAAACAGTGCTTCGAACCGTTTAAACAGTGGATATATTAATGTGTAGAATCTACGTTGTTTCATTTCATCTTGTTCCTCTTGTACCGTGCGGTGTCGCGTTGAGTTAAGAACTGACATCACAGCACTTGCCACATTCTCATACGTGATCCCTCCGCCTGCAACAGCCAGCGAAGAGTCCCGATACTAATGGTATAAGTAGCAGTCTGATTATATATATGTCTGGTCTTTTCTCGGAGTATTGAGTGTCGGTCATATCCTCTGGTCACTACTTACAGCATAATTCTTTCCAAGCCCTGATGATCTACCCATACCTGGATACATTAACTGTCCGCTTGCTCATTTCCCAACACACCAACATGTCCTGGGGAAAAAAATCCAACCAATGTTCCATTTTTGATTATTGAGTGGAAGCCTGCAACTCTAACCTAAGCACGCCTGACTTCACCTTTCTCGTCGTACTTTGTGAGTCCATTACAATCACGTCATGCGTGTGATGTTTGTCTTCCAGCGAGCGTAACGCCGCTGTGAATTCCTCCACCTTCATTCTCAGACTAGATGTTGCGGTATCCAGGTGAGGCATGAGAGCAGGAGAGTGCCCGTTTATGGGTTTCATAGATCGAGATTCCATGGACTCTGCTATTCCACTGTCCATCGTTTACATTGTCGGCCTCTTCCTCTGATTCCATTTGGTCTGTACATCACTGCTTGTTGTGTGATACCATCAGTTTGTACGCTAGTTATGTGGCCGAACTATTTCACTTGTTGTTTTATAATGAAATCTAGTGCTGCTATAATCCCAAACTTAGTCATGCTTTTAGCATTTCTTATTCTCTCTCTTTATGATACGTTGAGTATTCTTCTTATGAATCCCATTTCCGTTTTTGTAATGTTTTTTTTTTCTTTTCTCATTTTCTGTTATTGTCCAGGTTTGGCATCAGTAGTATAGAGTTCGTAGAAAGATTGTGTTAGTTCTTTTTTAGTATCTACTGTTATGTGTTTGTTCCTTAGTGTCCAATGAGCTGGTTTACATTGCATCTATTATCGATCACGTCTTCTGATTTACCATTTGATATTATACTTCCTAACTACTTGGAGCTCTTTACTTTGTTTCAGTGGGTGTTCTTTTAGATGAATCTTTTTTTTTTTCTTCTTGTCTTCTTTGGTTATAGTCATTACTTCTGTTTTATGTTCATGTTATGTTCCTTGCACACGTCGTTTAGACTATTTATATAGACCTGTAGTCCTACTTTTGTCCATACCTCTACAATGTTGTCATGGATAACTAGAGGAGTGACTAACCCGCTCAATTACCGGCCTAGTGTTCATGGGTTCGATTTCGCTTCGAGGTGGAGTTTTCACATTGATCTTGGCTGCCAGATTCGACTCAGCTTAAAATGGATACCCGGAAATGCCTTGGGAAGTCGGCCCATGTGATGTTGATATCACCAGTTTGAGTGCTCATTCGTCATCATCATCATCATCATCATCATAATCATCATCATCATCATCATCATCATCATCAAGTGCTCTGCCAGCTGGCGTTGGCGTTCATGTCTCTCCACAGATCACGGTCTTTGGTGTTCTGGATCAACTCTGCTGATGATATTCCTCCCTGCCACTGTCTCAATCCATCCAGCATAATTTCTTTTGGTCTGCCTCTGCCTCTCTTGCCCTTGATCTTTCCAGTTGTCACGGTGCTCTCCAATGCCTCTCTTCTCATCACATGACCAAAGAAAGATGTTTGTCTCTTTCTTGTTGTTGTGTACATATAATGGTCTAGTTTCAATAGCCTCTTTCAGACAATCGTTGTTAGTTGCTCTAATAAGTGCCAATTGGTCTTTATATAGACGAGACTAGCACCATATCCCCACTATGCATCGATGCGTGTAAACAGCGGATATTACTTAACTGATGGCAATGTCATGCGGCTGTCATCTGCACAGCGTGTGTGCCACAGGCTGAACGTGTAGCCAATGTTTTGATAGTGAATATTGGTACAGGAAGTTCATATCCTCAAAGAAACCTGGCCATCTGTGGTGCTCTAGCCGGACTGGATGCACAATTCCTGGATGGGTAGTAGCACGGAGAGTTGACACAAGGTGTAAGCCATTGTGAGGCTGATTCTGGTCTCGCGACTCGGAATGTTGGAGTAAGAAAGAGGAAGAATTAAGAGAATGGGAAAGTAGAGGGAAGGGGTAATAGGAACGAACGAACGAACGAACGAACAAAAGTCTTTATTTTCAAAGGATTAAGAATTGGGCACGCAGGCCCGTCTGACATTCTGCCCTTCTTCTCTATTTCCTCTCATACATTCTTTCATTCAACATCACTTATGAAGCAAATTTTTACAACAAAAGAACAATAGCATTAAAACGCATGAAAAATAATCAATAACAAATGACTCACTGAGGCAGTGTTTAACATGGGCATTATAAATACCTAAGGAGGGTGTAACTTGCCATACATAAGGGAATGTTTTTTGGCTAGTTGTCGTTTGAGATAAGTTACCATTATTGTCTTTTTGTGTTATTGTTTATGGGGGAATGTAGTCTGTACTGAGGTAGTGTTCAAACAGGTTGCGAATGTATGTATAATGATTGGTGGTGTCTTTGATTTCTTGTGGAAGATTGTTCCACAACTGAGCGGCAGAGTATGCTAAGCTTGTTTTATATAAGTCTTTCCTAGGTTTAGCGACATGAAGTATATTTAGTCGTTCGCTATGTCTAGCGTTATATTTAAACAATGGCCAAAGGTAGTTTGGAGCATCCATCCCAGACTGTAGAGCAGTAATCAATATGTGTTTGTATATGGGAAGTATAGAATATCTTTCTTGTGTTTTCGTCAAGGAAATTTTTAATTTTGGCAAGTTGGTATACTTTTTTGGCTATTTGTTTGAACTAGAGTATGAACATGTGAGTTAAAGGTTAGATTTTGATCTATGATAACACCCAGTGCCTTGTGCTCGGTGACACTTTCTACAGGCGTGTTACCAATGTGCAGCTGAAGTGTTCTCTGCGAGTTTAGAGTGTGAAGTCTTTGCCTGGTTCCTATTAACATAGACTTTGTTTTAGTAATGTTAATTTGCATGCGGTTTGCATGACTCCAGTTAACTACACTATTTATTTCCTGTTGCAAGGATAATTCTAGAACATTACGATCAATAGCGTTTGTATATACTGTGCAGTCATCAGCAAATAGATCGCAGGACGACGACAGATTTAAGGGAAGATCATTTATATAAATGGCAAGAAGATGGCCAAGAATAGACCCCTGAGGTACTCCAATATTAATGGTAATGGCTTGAGATAAAGCTTTATTGTGTGATACTACTTGCTTTCGAGAGGCAGAGGAAGGAAACAGAAGGAATTCGGCGACAGAAGTACGAAGGAGGAAGAGGATGTAGAGGAAAATCCGAGTAGGGAGGAGGACGGATAAAGAGGAAGATGGAGTATAAATATATAGGGAATGAGAGAAGGATACGGAAAAGGAAGAAGCTGCAGCTACTGCAGAAGGAGAAGGGGAAAGTCAGCGAAAGAAAAATGTGTGAAAAAAGGAAACAGATACATCTGCAAAGAAAGAAATGATGAGTAAAGCACAAAAACATGGGAAAGAACGGAAAGAATAAACAAGGTAGAAGAATGAGACAAGGCGAGCAACAACAGCTAGAGAGACACGTGAAAAATATTATCATCAACAAGAGTCGCGGAGGCAGAAGTGTGCGAGCAGAAAAGAGGGAAATTAAACGGATTGCAAGAGAAATGCACGAGCTTTTAACTAAGACTTATTTATCTAGAAGTCTTGGCACTGCACAATATACATTCCTTCGCCTCAAAGCCAACAAATTATGGTGTAAACAGAACGTGCAGAAAGCGGTTTATAGCAAACAGAAAGACAATAATGTATTCAACAAAAGATAACAATAGGGAACACATCTAACAGGGTATTTAGAAGTGTTTTATTTTTTGCGTTAATAGTTATTGAAGGATAAACGTCATGACATTCTAGAAACACCCGTAGGCTTCTTCTAGCTCTGCAAGTAGGACTACTTGTTTTAATCTGAGCACTAGGACAGCATCAGTTCGCCAATAGTGGGTCCACAGATATGTAATCCCACTCCCCAAGCCAAGCAAGGACCATTCAAGACTTAATGGCTATAGGATTATCACCTTGCAGAGTACATTTGGCAAGGTATTGGGAAAGATAGCAGCTGTTAAGCTGCAGGGATTTTCGGAAATGGAACAGCTATCCCAAGAGGGTTGGGGAGTTACCGGCCTAGGAAAGACACATGGTCAAACGCAGTGATATTTGCTTTAGGTGTTTATGAGGGGTTCCAGATTAGACAGGAAACAATGGCAGCAGCTCTGCATCTTGAGGGCGTATATAACAAGAGTCCGATATGATCTCTTATATATTATAAAAATAATAATTACACTATTTGGACAATAATCGCCTTCAAATTAATATCCTATTTGTGGCTGACTCGGCCCGGAATATTAATCTGAGTCAGAGATGTACCCTAATATAACTTCTTCACCGAGGTTGAACGGGGTAGGCTTAATGGTATAACCTAATCGAATCGGTCTCTTAATGTACACTCTTATGGTGATGATTGGTAGTCCCTGTGTGGTGAATTGGATAGCATCTACCCTGCACTCTCGTATTGTGACTCTACGCTAGGTTCATGGATGTCGGCCTGCATTATTATCCTGGGATTACCACAATCATCTGCAATGTCACCTGTGCTATCCAGTGCGTACACACGCAAGATTGCAAGCATTGAAGTCCCGGGGATTGCAAGGATACTGACATTTGTAGATGATGTCCTTGCTTTTAAGCAGCGGAGAGACAGGGCGTAGATAGTACAAGAGTTGCAGGAAACAGTAAACCAAAGGATCGACTGATAGGTTGTGTCATTAACCCAGACAAGGCGTCTTTTGTTATGGTACTCTCTAAACATTAGGATTGTTAATGCTAGCGTCTCAGGCTTCACAAAAAATGGCAGAAATGTTAACAGAGAGAGGGAGAGGGAGAGGGAGAGAGAGAGAGAGAGAGAGAGGGGAGAGGGGGGAGAGGGGGAGAGGGAGATGGAGATGGAATACCTGGGAATCAACTTCGACAGAAGCCTGTCATTCAGGGACCATGTGGAAGCAGCTGTTATGAGATCTAAGAAGGAAGATTATGGCAACACTGGACATGGAGCAAAGAATGTTTTTCTTACTCTTTCTCAGTAATTGAGTATGGATTGCGACTTCTCACAGTGTCAGTGTCAGCAGGTGAAACTAGAGCGCAATAAGGGATGAAGCTATGCGGGTGAGACTGGGATGCACAAGGGACACACAGGTAGTATGTTTGGGATACATCCTACCTTTATCCACGAATGCAGATTAGTTCAAGTGTCTGCATACACCCTTCATGAAGCCCTGGACACAATTAAAGTGGAGGCTGATCAGAGGAAAATTATGAATGGCTCAGGTTGAGGGCATGGAGCAGTGTGCACTCTTGAGAACATTGGGAGATGAGAGAAGTGAGTCAGAATGCCAGAGGAAAACCCAGGCTGTGCAGGATCATAATCGCATTGTATCGGGAATGTAGGGATTGGCTGCACTGAATAGGAGGTGCAACAGTTGATCCACGACAGTTTGTGCTTAGATGCTGCAGACATCTAAACTGATGGATCTATGCTAAGGGGTGTTTGTGGATTTATAGCGGAGGTTAACGAACGGTGTTTGATGCAGAAGAGCCTGGCATATCATACCACATCATATATTCTTAGAATGCTGGAGGGAGTCACAGCGGCGTTCCGCAGGCTGGAGGACATCCACGCGTGTTGTGATTGTAATGGACTCAGAAAGTGCGCCGAGAAGGGGTAATACATACAGGCTTCGGGCGAAGATGCAGGCTTCAGTTTAACAATCAAAATACGCGGAGCATCTGTTGAATTTTCTCTCCAGGAGATGCTGGTGTGGTGGGAAACTAGCAGGCGGACAGATGGGCTGGATATGCACCGTTGGGTGTTGTACTGGGACATGATAATGCAGACGTAGTCGATGCTCTTTGTTATCGTGTGTAAAGTGCAGAAAATCAGATGGATTATCACGGTTTGGAGAGAATGGTGCTGCAGGAAGTGACCAGAGGATCTGGCCGACACTCATGACTCCGGGAAAAGACCAGACGCCACAGGCTGAAAAAAAGGCTGTTGATACCATAAGTATTGGGACTCTTCGCTGTCTATTGAAGATGACGGAATACAGGAAGGCCCCGCTATACGTCGCTTCGGTTTACGTCGTTTCGCTATAACGTCGTTGTCACAATGGTACATAACTTCACTTTACGTCTCTCGTTTCGCTGTAACGTCGTCACCTGTGTTGCTATGCTTCTTTATCGTCGATATTTTACATTTTGTGCAGTGCGTTTTTCCAGGATTTTAACGTGTAATCACCGATAATTATGAGTTCAAAGAGCACAATAAGTGCTGATAGTGTGTCTAGTTGTAAGAGAACCAGGAAAAGTGTTGCTCTTGGGGTGAAGTTAGATGTGTTGTCGCATTGGGGCTGGCGATCGGGCTGTTGATATCGGTAAAGTCCATGGTTTACTTCCACCACGGTAAGGACAGTTCGTGCAGGTGCTGACAAAATCAAAGAGAGTGCTAAAAACGTAACCCCTTTGAGTGCTTCCACCCCTTTGAGTGCTTCCAAGATCACTCGTACCAGAAGTACTCTTATGTGGAACATAGAAGCGCTATTGGCCGTTAGGGGTTAAGACCAGAACCAACGGAATATGCCTGCGAACAGGATGGCTATCCAAGAGAAAGCAAAGTATCTCTATGAAGGTCTAGCTAAGAAAGCGGGTGAGGGCAATACTAGTAGTGCTGATGGTAGTTTTGGAGCGAGTTGTGGCTTTAATGCCTCTTCTTCTTCTTCTTCTTCCTCAGCGTTCCGAGCCATTGAGGTTCTTTGCTGCAGTTACAATCCGTCTCCATTCGTCTCTCTGGTGGACCTTCTCTTGCCAGTCGTTGATTCCAAGTGCTTGTAGGTCTGTATATGTATTATCTCTCCACCGTCTTCTTGGATTACCTCGGGGTCTACGGTCATTTATTTCCTGAGTGTAAGCGAGTTTTGTTTCCCTATTATCTTCCATTCTTTCTATATGCCCCAGCCTTTGTAGTCTATTAGCCTTCATGATACCAGTGATTAGCGGAGACTTAAACAGATCATAAATGTCTTTGTTACTTCTTTTTTTCCACTCTCCACTTTGTGTATCCCTAATGGGTCCAAAGATGCGTCTTAAAATTATGTTCTCAAAGGTTTGTAACAAGTTTTCGTCTCCTTTCGTTGTACTTCAGGTTTCAGAGCCATACAGCACAACTGGTCTGATCAGTGTTTTGTATATTGTGATTTTGGTGTTACGAGATAGCGCATTTGATTTTAGTAGATGTTGTAGTGCGTAGTATATCTTATTTCCAGAGTTGATTCTAGTTTGTATTTCTTCCCTTATGACGTTGGAGCAGTTGAAGATTTTACCCAGGTATTTGTATGTTTCTGTTCTTTTAATGGTCATATTATCTATTTATATGTGGCCAAAGTTTTTAGCCATTTCTTCTCTTGAAATTACCATATATTCTGTCTTATCTTGGTTGATAACCAGCCCCGTCTGTTGGGTTTTTTCCATTAAGTGAGTCAATATTTCCAATGTCTTTTGTTCACTTTGCCCTATAATATCTATATCATCTGCATAACCAAGCAGCTTGGATGTTCTCTCCAATATCACATTCCTCCTTTACCTTCCTTACAACTTTAATGCCTCTACGTCCCAATAATTCTACCTACTCTCGCCCTCCAACCCATCACTATTTAGCCAATAAATATCAACAACCATCAAAATAAACATTACATAATACCCTTTGTTTCATTTTATTCTATGGGAAATAGTACGTCGCTATAAGTCGTTTCACTTAAAGTCACGTTTTCCACGAACGTAACCCCGACGTTAACCGGGGCCTTCCTGTATAAGGGAATGCCCCGAGTGCTGTGATGTGGGTTCTTGACTCTGTTTAGTTCATCTACTTATGGGATGACGAGTCATGACCGACTACACCAACCGGCCAAAGTATGGTGCGTCTCATGGGATGATGAGTCTTGACCGACTACACCAACAGGCCAAAGTATGGTGCGTCTCATGAGATGACGAGTCATGACCGACTACACCAACCGGCCAAAGTATGGTGCGTCTCATGAGATGACGAGTCATGACCGACTACACCAACCGGCCAAAGTATGGTGCGTCTCATGGGATGATGAGTTATGACGGACTACACCAATCGGCCAAAGTATTGTGCGTCTCATGGGATGACGAGTCATGACCGACTACACCAACCAGCCAAAGTATGGTGCGTCTTATGGGGTAACGAGTCATGACTGCCTACACCTACCGGCCCAAGTATGATGTTTTATGGGATGAGTCAAGACCGCGTACACCTACCGACTAAATTATGAGGAGTCTTATGGGCTGACGAGTCTCGACTGCCTACATCTTCCGGTCAAAGTATGATGAGTCTGATGGGATGAGTCATGACCGCTTACACCTACCACGCCAAAGTATGTTAAGTCTGATATGCTCTACTTCATTTTGCAATTTTTTTTGCCTTTTTGTGAAATTCTTAAGGCGCTTTTTATACCCTATGTAATGCTATTCATGGTGGTATGGGTTGGTGGATACATTCATTCGACTATTGACTGACCAATCTATGCTTACAGCTATCCATCCAATTATCAATGTATTTGTAGATCGGTTTAACGATCCATCTACTCATCGATTAACTGAACAATAAACTCATGAAATTATCCATCCATTGGTCAATGCATTTGTAGGTTGATCAAACCGTCCATCTACCCGTCGATTAACTCACCATTTAACGCATGCAATTGCCCATCCATTGATAGTGTATTTGTAGACGTGACAAATCATCTATCTACTCATTCATTGATCTGTCGAGCTGTTCTTAAACATGACTTTCCGCTAATATATTTTGTTGCTATTCGTAATTCTACTCCAGTATGAACCTGTACCCAGAAGGAAAGCAACGGCAAACTACCTTCTGCAAAACTTGCCAAGAAACTCTAACAACCATGCAATAGATATGCTATAACCAAGGAGCAATATAATGCCCTAAATATCGGTGGTCATGAAATACCAGAGATTAGATTTACTGATGATACAGTATTACTATCCACATCAAAGATTGGTATAGAAAACCTAATAACCTCAGCCCAAAAGAACAATGAAACATCAGAACTTATATCTTAACATAGAAAATACAAAGATAATGCATCCAGATAAAACAAACATGGAGAAAGAAATATACGTTAAATAGTAACATTTGGAGGTGGTGTAAAATGTCGAATATCTTGGGTCATTAATTGTCGACAATGGTGACACAAGAAAATAAATTAAAGGACGAATGTATACTGCGATCCTAAAACTAAAACAACTGAATGAATTGTTGAGGAGGGCTGGCAGATAGTACTACAAACATAAAATTTTTAAGATCATGCATCATTCCCATTGCAACATACGCCTGTGAGACCTGGACACTTATTAAACAAGCTGAACAGCACATACATGCCTGTGAATATAAATGTTATGGACGGGTTCTAAGAATACCTTGGATACAGAAAAGAACAAATGCATCTATACGACAAGAGCTGAATAATGAAGAAGGTTGGCTATTAGAGACGATAAAACAAAGAACATTGAAATATTCTGGTCATTTGAAACGTATAGAAGTTTGGAGAGAACAATAATGTAGGGATATGTGCCCGGGAAGAGAGGAAGAGGAAGGTCAAAGAGAAGATGCGTGCATGATGTGGCATATGATCTCCAGGTGGGTGTATCGGACGCGGGACATCTTGCTTATGATCGAGAGGTTTTCAGGAAAGTTTTTATGAGGGAGAAGTTCTACAAAGGACATGCTAATGAATGAATGAAGAAAATCACAACCAAAATTGCTGAGGTTGATTGCGACTTCCTGTACACTGACATGCAACTAACTGTAATAGCTGCTTATTATCTTAGCCAACTTCCTCATTTTCTTTATTTTCCTCCTGAAAGAGGAGCAAGAAATAACAAAACTCCAAGCAGCTTACATCATACCCAGTTACCCCTCTTGCGCGGGTATATTACAGTAGTTTCCCCTGTCTAACAAGGAAAAATAACTGGGGAAAATATATCAACTCCTATATGATCTCCCCTAGAAAGTCCGTCCTGGCAAATCGAATCAGTGAGAAAGTGACGAGACGCGAACACAATTAGTTCAATAGCAATGCTGATTTGCTTGTTCCGCCAATGCAGAGACCCGCTAAAGAATCCTGATTTGGTTTTCTTAAAGAGTAAATGGAGGATGTAATAGTATCATCTCCGCAAACAGTGCTGGAAAGTCGATGAGTTCAAAATCAGTTTGATAATGAAAGTGAGGATGAGAAATAAAGATTTCGATGTGTTGCCAGGTCGCTGAATTCAAATGTAAAGTCCGCTATTTTTTCCTCAATAGGAACGTGACTATAGAATTGTTTGATGTTGTTTATTGGAATTTGATGGAGAATTTATCGTGAATAGTTTGGCCAGCAAGAAATATTGATTTGTTTGGTTGGTTGATGTGAAAGCTATTTCTAACTGGGGTAAAGACGATGATAGACAGACAAATGTTTATCCAAATGGTAACTTTAAAGACAGCCAATCTAGTGTTGATTGATGTAACTTTTGTTGTGGTGGGTTTTTGTGTAGTTCGTGGACGTGACTGTTTCACAGCAATTGCAGGAAACAAGGAATGTGTCGACGTATACAGAAGGAACATTGTTTTTCTAGGTTTTATGATTTTTAGAATAGACATGTCTATAGACATTTCGTCTTCATGAGTTAATGCAAAGTTGTAAACACGTCATCTCTTGCGTCTCTGTTTGCTAAAACCATAGACCATTTCAGGCCCCCAACATGGAGAATAGGCGGTTGAGGTGTTAAGGCCTCTGGAGTGTTTATGCTTGTGGCTGCCGTTTGCTTACGCATTTTCCACATGTTGGACTGGTATTGCATGTTTCCGTCGCCCTGCTACTGAGCTGAGTGCGTGGAGCGATACTGTGAGCTGCAAAGTTTGTGTGGAGCGTTTTTACATCTATCCGCGGTTGTTTGTAGCGTGAACTTCATGTTCAGAAAAATGGTGGCCGACTGGTCGCTGAACTAACTGGGTCGCCTTATGCATAAATGTATGGCGGCTGGTTTTCTAGTGACTGCCGCTTTTATCGACGATGAACTGTATATTTCGTGACGTACTTTTGTGTTGGCATTCTTGTAGCGGCATTATGCATAGTATACCTGTTGGGACTGTTGGTTTATCAAGATTCCTGTCTGTTCCACTTTTCAAATGGGGCATCGAGGAGCATTTTATGTGATATTCACTGGCACAGGAACGAGGCTTTGCCTTGAAGTTGGAACCGAAACTAACTATCCGAACACCCAGAGTTATGTTTTTTTTTCCCTATCTGCTGTTGGTCTTTAGCTATCAGCCGGTCATAGACCGAATTTCTTCAACTAGCAGCCAATCATAGCTCGACTTTCTTCGACCTCTTCAAGGCGTGAGACCCAGCAATATTGCCGCCTGATGAGGCTCCACATATTTGATACCATTCTGTTTTCTTTTAGTTTGTCACATCAGGAAGTGAAATGTGTTTGCACTGTTTGCCAAGCCTGTAGCTCAGTTTTTCCGACTTCAAGAGCATTTCCTTTTTTTTTCTTTTTTTTTTCCGCTTTTGTTTCCTTAGCCTTTGACTGTCCCCAGTCTACCTACAAGGCAGCAGCTTTATGTATCACTGCATCTTATGCCTGTCCTTTGACTGTCCCCAGTCTACCTACGAGGCAGCAGCTTTATGTATCACTGCATCTTATGCCTGTCCCTTGACTGTCCCCAGTCTACCTACGAGGCAGCAGCTTTATGTATCACTGCATCTTATGCCTGTCCCTTGACTGTCCCCAGTCTACCTACGAGGCAGCAGCTTTATGTATCACTTCATCTTATTTCTACCCTTTGACCTGTCCGACATGGGAGACCCCACCAGTAGCTGCGTTATCGTCGGTATACCTCTTGAGTGTCACTAATACACCCAGGTCGCCCTACCGAAACAAGGTGGATACACAGCAGAGGTGGTTTACCGTATCAAACTAATGTTTCGAGGTCAGCGTGGCCGAATGGATAATAACGCTCGATCTGAAACGTCGGTATGCTAAAAGGTTGTGGGTTCAACTTCTTACACCAGTCAGTTGGACTAAAATGTTGACTTCTCGTCCTTGACTTAGTGACGTAAATTACGAGTACCTCAGAAGTCGGTGTGGGTTCGCCTGATGGCGAGGGACACTGGTAATAGGTAAAGTTAATGCACACGGAAGAATCAGTCCAGGGTAGTAGAAGTAGTAGCAAATATATCGACTACTCTTGATTTCAAAGTGAACGAACGAAAAATTAACAAACAAAACAATAGGAATCTTAAATTCACTTCCTGAAAGGACTGCCTTATTTGTTTGTCTGCGCGTCCACCACATTCTTGGCATGTCCATCAGAAGCCACATGTCAGCTGCAACTCGATGTTTCTCGGCTAATGCCTTAATGGAGCATCAGGGTCACAATAACAGCTGGTTCATTCTCAACAACCCTATTGCCAGACAGTGTTGACAAATTCATTATTCACCACATGCGATAAACTAGCATTACCTCTTGGCTACGCAGGAACAAAAACCTGGCCAGATTGCGGTATGTAGCGTTTTGTTTTAAATCTCCCACCAGTCTTTGCGCCAATTCCCATGATTCTCTCAAATATCCCAGAATTCTTGTGATGTTCCGAAATGCTTTGCGGCTTCCTGTGGTTCGGGGAGGTAGGAAATTAGTTTCATTATTCACGATATTTAATCTATTTCTTCGGCTCCCTACTCTTTTCTTCCTTCCTGACAAGGTTTGCAAGATAGTGCCTGTCAGGGCTGCAAATGAGGCGAGTTAAAAGTCAAATGTTTGCCTGCTGTTCCTTATATTTGATGTTTGCTATCTTATAAGTTATCTACCTGAAGCCGTTTTCTCTACAATGTTTACTGTTGCTGTCCCTTTTGGCCAGAATTTTCCAGAAATGTAATCTTCAAATTGGCTGCCAGGGAAACAAGATGCATTGTAGTAAAAATGTGGGTTGCGTGCGTTAATGAGAAGGAGGAGGTGGAGAGGAACCGTGTCTGAACACGAACAGGGAGTTATTTATTTCTGTAAAGTAAATAAACAAGCTGGCAATATGACAGATGCGGTGGAAGGCATGGGACTTTTGGGGTAGCGAGCTGTTTGATCGGGTTAATGGCTGGAGAGTCCAGTAATTAATAACAAGGTGTTTATGCACATAGTGACGTAATTGAATCAGTATGTCATCATCATCATCATCATCATCATCATCATCATCATCATCATCATGGTCAGCATAATCATCATCAATGTCAACACCATGATCATCATAATAATCGTCATCATCATCGTCATAATCATCATCATCATTATCGTCATCCTCACCATCGTCATCGTCATCATCATCGTCATCATCATTGTCACCATCTTCATTATTGTCATAATTATGATCATCATGATCGTCGATGTCGTCGTCGCCGCCGCAGACGCCGCCGCCGCCGATGATGATGATGATGATGATGATGATGATGATGATGATGATGATGATGATGATGATGATGATGATGATGAACTACAGGCTTGGCCCACACTGCCGCCACCGCCTCCGCCGTCTATGTCGCCGTCATCCTCGTCGTCACCGTCATCCTCGTCGTCACCGTCATCCTCGTCATCGCCGGCATCCTCGTCATCACCGTCATCCTCGTCATCACCGTCATCCTCGTCATCACCGTCATCATCATCATCATCATCATCATCATCATCATCATCATCATCATCATCATCATCATCATCATCATCATCACTGGAACAAGTGATTAGAGCACTTGCCGGCTTAAAAAAATGTGGTCCGGGTTTGAATCCCCATTGGAGACAAGATGCCCATTTCGTAGGCTAGTACTGCTTAAGTAGGCGCGTTGATGTAATGGGTAGGACGATACGCTGTCAGTGACACGATCGCAGTCTGACCAGTATTCGATGTCAGCTCTCAACGTTTGCTACGGGTGGAAAGACTGTCAACTTTTTCTCCCGTGAACTCAAGCCTTCACAATTGTGATGGTTCTAAATGTTCACATCCGACAGTCTGTTCTTGCTCACCTTCATCTTCTTCATCAACATGATCACGTGCCTTGCCGATACGTGTGGGCGGTCATGTTTCACCATCTTACACGATCACCAGAGTTGTGGAGCAGCTCTGTGTTTTGTCCCGATCATGCCATGCGATCAAGCCATCCAGGTATTTACTTCTCTGCTTTCCCCTTGTTCTTTTCCGCTTAATCTTGCCTGTTGTCACTGTGTTCTCTTGTTTATTTCTTCTCATAACGTACCCAAAAAATGTAGACTGTCTGCGATTTATCTCTTCAATCAATTTACTTTTTCATTTGCTTCTTGGTACGGGATGTTTTTTTTCTATAAGTGTGGCTGTAGGGTCCACCAATCAACTTTAAGATTTTCTAGCAATTATAAACACAATGACTGAATCATTAAAAAAAAAAAACAGTTTCCCCATTCTAGAACATAATCACGAAGAACAAAATCGACTTTGGGATTAAAACACACACACACGCGCGCGCGCGCGCGCGCGCACGTGCGCTCGCGCGCGCGAACGCACGCACGCACGCACGCACGCACAGATAAAGTCTACATGACAAACTCTACGTGAAAATATAAATATTAAAGCTACTTATCTATATCCTTGTTGTGGCCTGAACACGTTTCTCGTGAAGTCCGCGTGTAGGATTCTAACAAAGCAACTGAACTGGAAGTGTTGTTTCCGGATTTTTAGAAAGGAACTGCTACGAGCAAATGGACTGGCTACACTATTTCATTTGTCGTTGTCTATATATCGTATAGGCCTAACCCTGACGTTATCAACTGTTTTGTGTCTACGTTCCATCTTCATCATCATCCAGTGCCAAGTCTGTAGTGAAGTTTCGCGGAAATGAATATGCTCCGTCAGTTTCCTCCCATATGTTATCTATCTGTTTGGGTGTTAACCTTGCATGCCGGACAAGTCCATAGATGCTCAGACCCTACCTTAAGCCATATGCATCAGCGTCCAGCAACTAATAGTGCCAGTTTTGTGTTGATTGACGGGCATATTTTTAAAAGGTGAAAGGAAGTTCATAAGCGCCCCGGGCTTCTCCATAAAAGTCATTTTCTAGAATAGCTTCCATTGCTCTTGGTTTGCTGCAGTTTATTGAGATCAGTAAGCACCCCCCCCCCCCTTACCCACTCGTGTAATATCACACTTTTGTGTTATCATGTTCCTGGATATAACAATTATGTCTATTTGCTATATATATATATATATTCAAGGAAAGTCCCTTTGTTTGCACCCTACAATGTCCAACAATTGTTGCAGATTTCTTGCGTTATCATCTATTAATGCTGTACCATCTGCATAGCGCAGATTATTTCTATTATACTCGACATTGCTTATATTATCATCTTCAATCTTAATATTATAATATCCAGTGTTTATATTATAATCTCCAGTTTTTGCATTATAATTTCCAGCTGTCTATATTATAATATAATCTCCAGTGTTTGCATTATAATTTCCAGCTGTCTATATTATAATATAATCTCCAGTGTTTGCATTATAATTTCCAGCTGTCTATATTATAATATAATCTCCAGTGTTTGCATTATAATTTTCAGCTGTCTATATTATATTATAATCTCCAGTGTTTGCATTATAATTTCCAGCTGTCTATATTATAATATAATCTCCAGTGTTTGCATTATAATTTTCAGCTGTCTATATTATAATATAATCTCCAGTGTTTGCATTATAATTTCCAGCTGTCTATATTATAATATAATCTCCAGTGTTGGTATTATAATCTCCAGTGTTCGTGTCTATATTTGAACTCTTTCACCCTAATAAGTGTCTTTGTATTGCATTCCCGTGCAGCCTCCCCCTCCCCCCCCCCCAACCACGTCCCATTGTCCCATTTATCTCGACCCTTGTTCTTCCATTTCATCCTGGCTATCTGTACATTCAAATATAAAGCCTGTCATTCCCTGGCTAAAAACGCCACGCAAGTCACGTGGCGCCGCTGTAGTCTAGTGACTAGACGTCCGCATGCCGGGTACAAGGGAGTCAGTTCAATCCACACCCGCAGGTCCGCATGGCGGAATGGGCAAGAACGCGTGTTCTTAAACATCCTTTGTGCTGATGCCGAGGTAAACAGTTCAACCCCTACACCGGACAGTTGGACTAAAATGTTGACCTGTCTTCCTTGTCTTGGGGACGTAAATTACAAGTACCTCTGAAGTCGGAGTGGGTTCACCTGATGGCGAGGGACACTGTTAATAGGGAAAGCTAATCCACGCGCAAAATTCGGTCCATCACTACTGTAAATAGTGTGTACGGGTTACGCTTGAGTTCAAAGTGAGCGAGCGTAAAATATAGAACAAAAAAGAAAAAAGAATCCACATCTAGGCATATTTGAATGTTTAAAGTTAGCCTGGACTCTGACATCAACCCAGCCTGAAATGGTTACGATGGAGTATCTTGGGTAGCAATGTCGGCCACTGTGATACGTGTTACTTATGTTTAAAATCCCTGCTCGATGCCGTTCGATCCCTTGACCACAGGCCGACAGGCGAGCATCTAACTACTACACTACCACGGTTTCTATTTATAGGTTCCGGCAAGGCCCTGGCTGTACTCACGTGAAGAGTTAAAAGCTACACCGGATGGCATCATAATGTATTCTCTCTCTCTCTCTCTCTCTCTCTCTCTCTCTCTCTCTCTCTCTCTCTCTCTCTCTCTTCTCTCTCTCTCTTCTCTCATTTAACTAAGTGTCATTGGTTGATTAATCTTCTTAAGCGAGTTCCCACATCTGCCATGGGTTTATATATCGTCGAAATGTTGTCATTGCAAACTCTTGTCTCAATTAAAATATCAAATACAGTAGTTTTACCTAAGCAACCTACTTTTAATTTGAATATAATACAACATATTTGCAACCATATTACCAACGTTTAGGTCATAACTGTGACACGCCCATCCTTCCCATTTTCCGTTATCTATTGTTGTTTGGTGCACACCTACATTTTGTTTGGCACGGAATCCCTTAAATCGTGACGACACGTAAATGGGCGCCATTAGAACATTCAGGAAGTTTTCCAACAGGCTTCCGGTAAATAACTCCCTGGGTAAATTGGTTCTGGACGTGCCAAGTGGCCGGGTTGGGAGGCTGGGAATTTGCTACCAGGTGCCCTAAAGAATGTTCCTGTTTTATCGCCTTTTAGAACCACTTTGCAGATGATGAAAACAAGGAGCGTGGCGTAATGGTTAGTGTGCTCACTAACCTACAGGTTGAGTCGGGGTTTAAACTTGGGGACTGGTAAGATTGTTTTATTTTAAATATCGAAGACATATACAATAGATTGTACAAGTTATTGTCTCGCATATTTCGCTGCATCTCGTCAGGTGCATACTGCAGAAGTCACACAACATAAAGTAAAGTAATTAGAAAAATCCTTCAAGCTGATATATGTTGTTTGTCAATCAAGAATGATGATGACCATTCATTTCATACAGTGGGGATGAAAGTATGGAGCCGTGGGTTCTAAGATGGCTGATAATGCCTATTTTGGCTCGAAATGTTCTTTGACAATGTGGACAAAGAATACTTGACGTTTCTGGAGGAGGATTTCCTGCAGTGGTTTTTCTGTGTATATACACATATTCGCACAGTAATTTCAATTGCCTGCGACGGTAATTTTAAACAGACTATCATGTCTTTCTGCTTGCACAAAATTGGCCTATGCAGATTAATCGCGATGGCACCTACGACCGTTAACAAACGACTAAGTTGTGTGTTAAACAACACACGAAATGCATTGTCTCTATCAATCAATCAATCAATCATGTGCCATGCCGGAAAGCGTGGGCGGTCATGACTCGCCATTTCACTCGATCACCAGTGTCGTGGATCAGCTCAGTGTTCCTGTCTCGTCCATGCCATGTGGCCAAGCCATCCAGGTATTTGCCTCTCGGTCTTCCTCTTGGTCTGTTCCCCTCGATCTTGCCAGTTGTCACTAAGTTCTCCAACCCATTTCTTCTCATAACATGTCCAAAAAATGTTGACTGTCTACGTCTAATTTCTCTAATCAGTCTACGATGTTCATTTGTCTCCTGTGGTACTTGGTCATTGGTTTTTCTGTCTGTCCATGGTATTCTTTGCATTTTCCTCAGAAACCACATTTCTGCAGCCATCAGATGCTTTTCAGCTTGACTGCTCATTGTCCAAGTTTCACATCCATACAAAAGAACAGGCTCTATGTATCCCCTCAACACTCTTTTTCTCGTTTCAATTGACATCTTTTTATTGGTCAGAATGTTTTTCATCTTGCTAAAGGCTACTTTCGCCATGGCGATTCTTGTTCTAATCTCTTCAAGGCATCTCCCATCAGATGTTATAACTGTTCCAAGATAATTGTACCGATTCACTTGTTGAAGAATATTTCCATTTACTCGTATATTACATTGTGGCACGTCTTCCTTCCTACTGACGACCATAACCTGAGTCTTTTTACAATTTAACTCTAACCCCAGTTGCTCACTGTGTACAACAACCGCATCTACTAATTGTTGCAGGTCCTGCGCATTGTCTGCAATTAATACTGTATCATCTGCATATCTAATGTTATTGATGTTTCGTCCTCCAATGCTGATTCCATTTATATCCTCTACATTTCTGAAAATATTTTCACTGTACAGGGAAAAAAGATCTGGAGACATCACACATCCCTGCCTAACACCTCTCTTAATTGGCTGATACTGTCCCACTTCATTATCAATCCTTATTGCAGCTTGTTGTTTCCAATATATGTTTTTTATAAGTCTAATGTCTTTCCCATCAATTTGTAGATCTGCAAGCATATCCACCATGCTGACATGTCTAACGCTATCAAAAGCCTTTGTATAGTCAATAAAGCAAAGATGTATATCCTTGTTTACTTCTATAGCACGTTCAATAACTGTTCGCAGCATATACACAGCATTTACTGTACCCTTTCCTTCTACATACCCGCATTGTTCTTCCCCTATTTCAGGTTGTATCTTCTTCCTCATTCTTTGCATGATAATTCTTAGCAAAATCTTTGTGATGTGACTCATTATACTAATTGTTCTATGTTGATCACATTCCAAGGTTCCTGATTTCTTTGGGATTGCAATAAATATAGAGTTACATAATTCAGGAGGTATATCTCCAGTATCATATAATGTGTTCAGCAGTCTGGTGACTTGATCTATTTCAAATTCTTCTAAAGCTTTAATCATTTCTGTTGTGATGTTATCTGCACCGGGGGCCTTGCCAGCTTTCATATGCTTAAGAACATTTCGAACCTCCATCTCCAAAATTGGCGGTCCTTCATTATTAAATCTAATATCATACTGTTCGTCTCTGTTATCATCATAAAGGTGTTTCACATAATCTGTCCATACCTGTAGAATCTGGTCTTTTTCTATTATGATTTTGCCATCTTCAGTTTTTAGACACCCTGTTGATGTACTTGTTCTTTTATTAGTAAGTTCCTGAATTCGTTTGTGCACTAATTTGGTATTTTGACTGTTGTGTTGGCTTTCAATTTCTAAGCACTTTTCCTCAAGCCATGCTTCTTTTGCCTCCTTACATAATGTTCTGATTTGTCTGTGAACTTCTTCATAATTCACAGAATTATTTTTGTTGAGTCTTCTTGTTTCCATGAAGTGTAAAATTTCTTCAGTCATCAATTTCTTACGACCCACCTTCTTTAATTTTGGAATAGTTGTTTCTGCAGCCACATTGATTGAATTCTTCAACGTTTCCCATTGATCATCCACATCCTGGAATAGGATATCTAGATCAGACAAAATTTCGAATCTGTTCTGTACTTCTATGTTGAATTTGTTTTGTATTTCCTTGTCATTACTCAATGTACACAAATCATATTTAGTGTTTCCTGTTATATACTTGACTTTCTTGAACTTTATCCTCAATGTTCCTGTGAGTAATCTGTGGTCACTATAACAATCAGCGCTGGGAACTGTTTTTGCTATTGTTAATGCGTTTCTAAATCTTCTGCTAATGAGAATGTAGTCAATCTGGTTTCTAATCCTGCTATCAGGACTCCTCCATGTCCATAATCTTCTAGGGTGTTGTTTGAACCAGGTGTTTCCTACAATCATTTCCTGTTCTTTTGCCCACTCTACGAGTCTGTATCCTCTTTCATTTCTCTCTCCTAAACCATAGTTTCCTACTGTGTATCTATCTCCTTGATTTCCTACTTTTGCATTGAAGTCCCCTATTATGATGGTTATTTCTGAATTTTTACATTTCTTTAAGGCAGACTCTATGTCATTATAAAATTCTTCTACACTATCGTCACTGGATTCTCTTGTTGGGGCATATACTTGAATAATATTTATGCTAAAAGGTCTGCCACTTAATTTAACTAGTAGAACTCTGTCCGACACGGCCCAATATCCTTGAATAGATTTTGATGTTTTCCTGTCCAGAATAATTGCCACTCCCCTATGACGAACTTCACCTCCAGAATAAGTAATCTTGAAATCTTCTTCTATCTTGATGCCTGCTCCTGTCCATCTCGTTTCGCACATACCTAAGATATTAATTTTTTCCCTTTCAATTTCTTGTTTTATGTTCTCTAATGTTCCGTCGTTGTTTAACGTCCTAACATTCCAAGTTGCTAATTTTAACGTCTCTGTCCTTGTCTTGCGATGATCGGTCTTTAAGCGAATCATGATATACTAGGCACTTTTAAAGAGGTAGTTTGCCGTTGCTTTCCTCTATGGCAGTGACCTTACTGGTCGGAGACCGCAACCATTGACTCAATACGAGTTCTTCTGCCTGCCGTCGTGTAACTCAAAGCCATGACCCACAAATATCTGTCGGCTGCCCTCAAAATTACATCCACCACCTGCCTTCCGTGGCTTCTTTTGAAAACTTCCAATAAAAGGAACACAATATAACATCACATAATCCACAGGGAAACACTATTCACAGGGAATCCAAAGGAAATCACACGAAATCCAATGAAAAACACTAAATAGCGTCCCTCCAAAAAGTAACGCTTCATCTTGTCGCCATTTTACCGGAATCTATCAATCACGTGACCAGTTTTCAAAATGTGCCGTCCAATCGATGAAGTAGGGTGTTTGTGGTGTGTCAGCTTGGCCAGGTTCCCATAATCTTTGTGTTTTATTCAGTCAATTCAATTGCGTATGTGTTCGACCACCCTGTTGCTTAATTTCCTCTTATCATCATCATCATCATCATCATCATCATCATCATCATCATCATCATCATCATCATCATCATCATCATCATCATCATCATCATCATCATCATCATCATCATCATCATCATCATCATCATCATCATCATCATCATCATCATCATCATCATCATCATCATCATCATCATCATCATTGTCAGGGTCTTAAACCTGGCTCGTTTTTTCCTAACACATGTGAGACAGTACAAGCACAACGTGATTCGACTTGAGACTCAACGACACAACGTTCAATGGATTTATTTACAGATCAAATACCATACGATGATCATTACAATCTATATGTTAAACTTCAATACACTTACATACACAATACATCTCACAGTCTATCTCTCAAGATGAACAAACACTCGACTTTCGGGCACATAAACCACACAACGCCTTTCTCTCATCATACGTCCAGTCGAGTCCACGTCCCAGAGCTGTCTGTCTATAGCTCGCAATAGATGAACAAGTTGAAATGGATGAAATGACTTTATCTCTGATGATCAGATCTTCTAATCTTTGATAGTTTTTATCAATTTTAGCTGCTGAAGTCCATTTGGAAAATATATCTCGGACTAAGCAGAGGTAGTCAGAGAACGTTTGAGTCGGTTTTGGGCTCAACTTGCTGAATTGTTCTCTGTAACCTGCCTCATCTAACATAAAATGTGCCATAATCTTTGATTTTAGATAATGGTAATCTTTTCTGAGGTCTTTGGGGATAGTCTCAATGACTTTAAGAGGCTCCCCTGATAAACTCCTCATATAAATAATATTCCATTCAGACAGTGGAATCTGGTAATGGTCCATTAACGTCTCAAAATTTTGGGTAAAGGCTGCAATGCAGTCACCCGAGGTATAATTACGTACTATACCTTGGTATTTCTTGTACTGGTTTTCTTTCTCCAGTCTCTCAGATTTATTAGACTCTTTGTTAATGG
>OY992879.1:48841082-48848582 GCA_963921405.1 Cepaea hortensis
TTTAATACACACAGATCATATTTAGTGTTTCCTTGTGGATAATTGACATTCTTTTACTTAACCTTCAATATGCCTATTATCAATCTGTGATCACTGTAACAGCTTGCATTTGGAACTGTTTTTGCGACTATTAACTAATTTTGAAACCTTCTGTTAATCAGGATGTAATCGATCTGGTTTCTTCTTCTTCTTCTTTGCGATCATCCGGAGTGTTTTTTTTTCCAGATGTGATTGCGGTGTGTCTGTTATGCGCCCTTGGGCCGAAACCCGTAGGCCAACACATCGACTTTAGCGTGCTTTTTTGACCAGGTAGCATTCCTGGGAGACTCTCACTTTTGCGGTGCCGTCTGCAACCCAGCTGGCCAGGATGGAACGGTCGAAGACAACGGTCATCCCTCAAAGGAAGGCAGGGACAGTCCATAGCATTTTCCCCCATCCAAGGTTGCTTCCATAGTTGCAGGTCCGACACATAGCGCCCTGGTTCTGGGCTAGCCGAGGGAATCGTCACGTCCTGCTTATGGCTGCTTTAAATCCTCACTTCAATATATTGGGCTTTCCTTCACCACGGGCCGTTCCTGCACAAACCAGACAAGTCTGCAGATGGTATCCACTCAGCGAGTTTTCGGACATGTATTTGTCCTTGCGCCCTTCAGAGCTGTTCCAGGCACGGCGGACATTCGGAAAACTACATAGTCAGAGCTGTTCCGAGCAAGAGCGGCATTCGGGAACTAGGTGGTCAGAGCTGTTCCTAGCACGAGAGACAAATGGACGAGACGTTTCACTCGGACGTAAAATGCGTAGTGCCAGTTTTTATTTTGCCACCCGTAGGCCAGCACTGCCGGCTTCGGCGGGCATTTTTTAATGAGGTTAGCCTTCCTCGGGTTTTGAGACACGTTAGACTTATTGTTGTGATGCCGCCCACATCTCGGCTGGTCAGGATAGAACGGTCAACGACAAAATGGTCAACCCTCAAGGGAAGGCAGGGACAGATCATGGGCATTCTCTCGCTATCCAAGGAGGCTTCCATAATTGCAGAGCCGGCACATATTGCTCTGAGACTGGGCTCACCCGAGGAGTTGCTACGTCCTGCTCATGGCTGCTTTAGTTCCTCACTTCCATATGTTGGGCATCTCGCTTGCCACTGGCCGCTCAAGCACACACCAGGAACGGTCAGACTGTGGGCGACATCCACTCGGTAAGCTTTGCTTTTGACTTTCGCTCGCCGTGCGTTCCATTTCGCGTCATTGAGACGTTCTTCCACTTTTGTCTACACTCTATGAGTTAGATTCAGACAGTTTGCATAACCATTTCCTTCGACTGGGGGACTTCTGACGTTTTGTGCTCGCTCACGAGGTAGGCTACATGTGCTGCCGGCTCAGCACCTTACCTTCGTGCAGCAGTGAACGAGAAACGGCCTGGCCCTGTCATCCGGGAATCTCTCATATCCCCCAGCTGAGAGCCTTCGAACATGTATCAGACCTGAGCATGTACCTTGCTCAGAATCACGCCTCTATTTTTCGGTAGGTGGGTATCAGCCTGGCTCTCAGATCCGAGGGTTTGTGGCTTAGAGCCGTTCAGCCACAGCCCTCGACAGGGAGCCTTAAGAGTTTTGTCCGGACCAAGAACTTCTGCCTTCGTGCACCTGATTTAAAATTTTGACTGCTATCCTCACAGTCTACCTGCAGGGCAGCAGGTTGTGTCTCTCTTAGTCTGATCCCTATCCCATAAACTGTCCGATATGTAGTTTTTCATCCATCGGCAAGCAAATGGGGTCGATGGGACACGCAAGCTTCCCCACCACGTCAAGGTGGAGACACATCGGGGGAGCCATCGACATTTGATAGGGCAGACATTTGAAAGATGCGTCGCCGGCACGTAAGGCCATGCGATCAGCACAAAGTTATCCAGAGTCACCAGTGGGAACGCCGCGCCCCGCGAAGGGCAACGACGATTGGTTTTGAACTAAAAAAAAAACGCTCTTTCCGCGAGGGTCGGAGCTTGGTAAGCATGTATTAGCTCTAGAATTGCCACAGTTATCCAAGTAGGATCGTGTCATCTAAGGAACCTCGACTGATTTAATGAGCCATTCGCGGTTTCACCGTGAGATAGTGTGAACTTAGACATGCATGGCTTAATCTTTGAGACCAGCATATGACTACTGGCAGGATCAACCAGATATCTATCGGACAGACGGACTATTCACGCACACGCAAGCCAAGAGTAGCATCGCTAAAGCGCGCCCTCCCGGTACAAGGTGATACATGCAAAACCACTGGACGCCTACCGACAAGCTTTCAAGCTACGCCGGCAGGACTGACCGAAAAAAAAAAGAAGCTATACCAGCTTACTGACTGCAGGCCCACTACTCATCGAGAGAGAGAGAGTGGGCGCTTATCGAGACTTTGTCGAACGGTCGTACAAATTTTGCTCTTTTGCCCGCTCAAACCACGACCCTGGCTGCACGATGCGGTTACATTCTTGAAACGCCTGCCTCGCTAACTTGCGTTGGCTGGGAAGATCCCATTTTGGTGCACCTCACACAGCCATCCAAGACAACGAACGCTAGACGCGGACCTGGTTTCTAATTCTGCTGTCAGGACTTCTCCATGTCCATAATCTGCTGTTATGTTGCTTAAACCAGGTGTTTCCGACAATCAGTTCATGTTCTTTTGCTCATTCTACAAGCCTGTATCCTCTCTCGTTTCGTTCTCCAAAACCATGTTTACGTACTGTGCATCCATCACCTTGATTTCATTCTTTTGCAATGAAATCACCCATTATGATGTTTATTTCTGAATGTTTACATTTCTTCACAGCATTGTCCATGTCATTATAAAATTCATCTGCACTACGTTTACAGCTTTCTCCCGTTGAGGCATATATTTAAATTACGTTTATATTAAAAGGTCTGCCGATTAATGTTACCAATCGAACCCTGCCTGACACTGCCCAATAGCCTTTTATAGATTTTGATGTTTTCATATCCAAGATAATTGCTACACCTCTTTGCCTTACCTCTCCTCCAGTATATATCTCATCTCATCTCATCATGTTCCTCTTGTACCTTGCGGTGTCGAGGTGAAGTATAAACTTCGAGAGAGTGCCCGATTATGGGCTTCATATATCGATATTCCCATGGAATCTGCTATTCCCTCCGTCCAACGTTTACGTGGTCGGCCTCTTCCTCTGTTTCCATCTGGTCTGTACATCATTGCTTGTTGTGGTATGCTGTTGACTGATAACCTACTCGCATGGCCAAACCATTTGGCTTGCTGCTTTCTAATAAAATCTGGTGCTGCTTTAACCCCCACTTTAGTCCTGATTTTTTTCATT
Source organism: Cepaea hortensis (assembly GCA_963921405.1). Lineage (NCBI taxonomy): Eukaryota > Metazoa > Mollusca > Gastropoda > Stylommatophora > Helicidae > Cepaea > Cepaea hortensis. The sequence goes on from OY992879.1 coordinate 48,844,416, forward strand.
TCTAATCTTATCTCTTCTTGATACGCTGAGTATTCTTCTCAGGAACCTCATTTCTGTTGTTGTGATTTTTCTTTTCTCTTTTTCTGTCATTGTCCAGGTTTGGCATTGGTAGCATAGAGTTGGTAGGAAGATTGTGTTGTAAAGTGCTTTCTTAGTAGTTATTGATACATGTTGGTTTTTAGTATTGGTGCCATTTGTCCAATGAGTTGGTTTGCCTTATTGCACCTATTTTCGATCTCGTATTCTGATCTTCCATTTGATGATATTATACTTCCTAGGTACTTGAAACTCTTTACTTGTTTCAAGGGATGTTCGTTTAGGTGAACTGTTGTTGTTTGTTCTTCTTTAGTTATAGTCATTACCTCTGTTCTGCTTGTGCTAATTTTCATGTTATGTTCCCTACACATTTTGTTTAGACTATTTATGTGGTCTTGTAATTCAGCTTCTGATTTTGCTTTTAGTGCTTAGTCGTCCGCAAACAGGAGTTCTCTAATGGTTAGATTTGCAGATGGTTCTTCTTCTGTGTTCTCGTCATGCGGTATTCCTGCTGTCTCTGCTTGGCTGGTTTCTTTACATATGTTGTCTCTATATGTTATGAACAAGAGAGGAAACAGGACACAACCTTGTCGTACTCCAGATCTTATGGTGAAGGGTTCTGAGTGTCCTCCAGTTGCTCTCACTATGCATTCACTGTTGTTGTATAAACTTCTACATAGGTTTGTTAGATGTGTACTCACTCCATATTGTTTAAGGATTTCCCACAGCTTGTTTCTATCTACTCTATCGAATGCCTTTTCTTGGTCGACAAAGGCTAAGTAGAATTTTTCATTGAATTCGATTGATTTTTCTATAAATTGTCAAAGAGCAAAAATGACATCTGTGCATCCTTTGTTTTTCCTAAATCCAAGTTGTGTTTCGCTTAGCTGGGGTTCTAAAATAGTTCGTAATCTTTTTTTCAAGAATTTTGCAAAATATTTTCCCAGTATGACTTAACAGTGAAATGACTCTGTATTGTGTGCAGTCTCTTTTTCTGCCTTTGTTTTTCCAAATTGGGATAATTATGGCGTTTCCCCAGTCTCGTGGTGTCTGTTATTCTACCCAAACATGGTTGAATAGTCTATGTCGCCAAGCTGTTCCTAGTTTATATATATATATATATATATATATATATATATATATATATATATATATATATATATATATATATATATATATATATATATATATAACTAATTTCTGGAGTTGCAGCTCAGGTGTCGACCGGGCTATATCAAAATGGGTACCAGTCAATTTTCAGATTTTCTAGCATATTCACAGGAAGGAAAGGTGACGAGCAAAGGAAATGGCCACCCCAATCATAGTTCGGTGTCTTATATGTGAAGGCCTGATCCTGACGGTATTATCTGCTATGGGGCTACATTCACCACCCTCAGCATCATCATCCAGTGCCACATCTGTAATGAAGTTATAGCGGTTATTATTTCAACTGCCCCACCCTTTGGGTTGAGAGGTTGAGAGGTCGGTATTTGGGAGCTCATATTTCCAAGCTTGGGAACCGCTGTAGGGCAGTGGCTAGCAGATTTGCCTGCCGGTGCGGTGGAGACGTGTTTAAATCCACATGGATATGGATTTTTCTATTTAGTTTTTAAGTAATTCTCTAGGGTTCACAGTTGTCTCGGGTTATCATCCTCATCATGTTCACCAGAGTCGTGGATCAGCTCTGTGTTTGTTGTTCTGACCATGCCATGTGGCCAAGCCATCCAAATATTTTCTTCTCTGCCTTCCGCTGTCCCAGGTTTTAGACATTTCATTGACATTCCTTAAGGTTTGCAGTTGTCTGAGGTTGCAGACATTTCATTGATATTCCTTAAGGCTCACTGATTTTAGACACTTCATTGTAATTTCTTAAGGTTCACTGTTGTCTGAGATTTAAGACATTTATTGATATTCCTTAGGATGCATTGTTGTCCAGGGCGTTAGACATTTCATACTACATTCGTTAAGGTTGACAGTTGTCTGAGATTTTAGACATTTCATTGATATCTCTTAGGGTTCACTTTTGTCTGAGGTTTTAGACACTTCATTGAAATTCCTTAGGGTTCACTGTTGTCTGAGGTTTGAGACATTTTATTGATATTTCTAGGGTGCACCCTTGTCCAGGGTGTTAGACATTTCATCTTACATTCGTTAAAGTTCACAGTTGTCTGAGGTTTCAGACATTTCACTGATATTCCGTAGGTTTCACAGTTGTCTGAGGTTTTAGACATTTCATTAATTTTCCTGAGGCTTTAGACATTTCATTAATTTTCCTTATGGTTTACAGTTGTCCCAGGTTTGAGACAGTTCATTAATTTTCCTGATGATTTACAATTGTCCCAGGTTTGAGACAGTTCGTTAATTTTCCTGAGGGTTTACGATTGTCCCAGGTTTGAGACATTTCATTAATTTTCTTGAGGGTATACAATTGCCCCAGGTTGTAGACAGTTTATTGTTAACAGACCGCAAGCCACTATCTAGAGGCATGGAAAGCATGTCCTTTGCCAGACGTTGCGCTCAACCCCAGGGTGATCTTTCTAATCAATGTTAAGGTTCTACTGGAAGGCTGAGCATGTGCTACCAGACGCCCTAAAGGATGTTATCGCTTAACGCCGTGACACATGATAACAACTAGGGGCGTGTTATACAATAGTTTGTCATTGCGTTCTGAACGAGAAGTGAACATAAATCCAACTGACCGGCCGTGGTATGAACCCACTACTTGCCGTCAGCGCACAGGAATTTTAGCGCAGGCTCGTTAAGCCCGGTCGGGTTAAGTTAGTTGTACTCCCTTTACAGGACGTCAGTCAACCCCAGCATGTTTCGTCTGTTTGTGATTACGTTCAGTAGTCTGCCATTGCTTTCTGAACGACCCGCACTCATACCATTTAACCGGGGAGGGGGGGGGGGGGTTAAGTTAGTTGCATATCCTTTACAGGACATCGCAGTAAACCCCAGCATGTTTTAACTGTTTGTGATTACGTTCAATGCAGTCCAATTGCTTTCTGAACGACTGACACACATACCGTTGAATGAAAACCATCGCAAGGTTGTCAGCTTCCAAGTCTCCCGCAGCTGTGTCTCGAACGCGGATTACGAATTACGTTCGTAAGCCCTTTGCCACCGTGGCGGCCAAGAGGGGTAGACCGAGAAATAAAAGTCAGCCGCTGTTTTATCTCATAAGTCAAACACCCGGGCCAATCTGCTCCTTGTACATTTGCAGTCTACAAATCAATCTCCCGAATCCGAGATCTCCATTTGTTTACTCACAAAGGAGAATTAACCGAGCCTGTGTCTAAACTCTCCCTTCCCCAGAAAATCCAACGTGTACGCTTTCTTTTCATGGATTCGCATCTATAAATCTAACATCAAAGTCTCAGGACACATCAAGTTTTTCATCAAGTTTTTTCGGGTACGCAAAGTTGTGCTCACCTTGGATCGCGCATGGGGCAAACATTCCGGGTGTTCCTGCACAAACACGGTCCGGGCTGGCCAACTTCTAATAAATCTTCGGGGTAAGTGAGGGATGGCGTGTCTACCTGACGCGTCACGTGAGGCGGATTTGTGGGCGGTGTGGGTGAGCTTCGCGCCACAGATTTCAACAGGTAATTAATAATTCATTTGCGTTTGCGCGATAGAGTGGTCGGGTGTGTCCCGGGTGGACCGAGCTTGGGTCTTATTAAAGCAGGGTGTGTGTATGTGCATACCTCTCTCTCTCTCTCTCTCTCTCTCTCTCTCTCTCTCTCTCTCTCTCTCTCTGTGTATATAGTTCTCTCTCTCTCTCCATCTGTATACACTTTTCTCTCTTTCTGTGTATACCTCTCTCTCTCCCCCCCCCCTCTCTCTCTCTCTCTCTCTCTCTCTCTCTGTATACATTTCTCTCTCTTTCTCTGTATACATTTCTCTCTCTCTCTGTATATAGTTCTCTCTCTCTCTCTCTCTCCATCTGTATACACTTTTCTCTCTTTCTGTGTATACCTCTCTCTCTCTCTCCCACCTCTCTCTCTCTCTCTCTCTCTCTCTCTCTCTCTCTCTCTCTGTATACATTTTCTCTCTCTCTCTCTGTATACATTTCTCTCTCTTTCTCTGTATACATTTCTCTCTCTCTCTCTCTCTCTCTCTCTCTCTCTC